>JANJXV010000047.1:3582500-3627500 GCA_024803745.1 Megascapheus bottae | reverse complement strand
AACCTAAACCTATCGCTTACTCTTACCCTAAACCTAACCCTAACCTAAATCCTAACCCTAACCCTAAACCTAACCTTAACCCTAACCCTTATCTTTCTGTATCCCTAACCCTAACCTTAACCCTTACCCTTATCCTTTCCCTAGCCCTAACCCTAACCCTGACCCTAAACCTAGTCCTAACCATAAACCTAAGCCTTACCCTTACCCTAACCCTAACCGTAAACCTAAACCTAGTCCTTCCGCTTATCAAAACCCTAACCCTAACCCTGACCTTAACCCTAACCCTTACACTTACCCTAACCCTAAATCTAAACTAACCCTAAACCTACCCCTAAACCTAACTCTAACCCGTCCCTAACCCTAATCCTAACCCTAAGCCTAATTCTAAACCTAACACTAACCCTAACCCTTACCCTAACCCTAACCGTAACCCTAACCTAATGCTTACCTTTACCCTAACCCTAACCCTAAACTTAACCCTAAACCTAAACCTAACCCGAATTCTACCCTTACCCTAACCCTAACCATAAACCTAACCCTAACTCTAACACTATACCTAACCCTACCCTTTACCATTACTCTAACCCTAAACCTAACCCTAACCCTAACCCTAACACCTACACTAAACCCTACCCTAATCCTAACCATTACCCTAACCATAACCCTAACACTAACACTTACCTTACCCTAACCGTAACCCTAACACTAACCCTAACACTTATCCTAACCCTAACCTTAACTGTAACCCTAAACCTAAACCTAACCCTAACCCTTACACTTACCCTAACCCTAACCCTAACCCGAGCCCTGACACTTACCTTAACTCTAATCCTAACCCTAACCATAAACCTTACCATAACCCGAACCCTACCCCTAACCCTAACACTTACCCTAAACCTAACCCTAACCCTAACCTTAACCCTAACCCTTACCCTAACCCTAACACTAACCCTAACCCTAACCCTTACCCTAACCCTAACCCTAACCCTAAACTAACCCTTATCCTTACCCTAACCCTAACCCTAACCTTAACCCTAAAACTAACCCTAACCCTAACCCTAACCTAAACCTAACCTTAACCCTAACACTTATCCTTTCCCTAAACCCTAACCCTAACCCTAACCCTAACCCTAACCCTAACCCTAAACCTAACCCTTACCCTTACCTTTACCCTAACCCTAACCCTAACCCTAACCTTAACCCTTAACCTTACCCTTACCCTAACCCTAACCCTAACCCTAACCCTAACCCTTACCCTAAACCTAACCCTAACCCTAAACTAACCCTTATCCTTACCCTAACCCTAACCCTAACCTTAACCCTAAACCTAACCCTAACCCTAACCCTAACCCTTACCCTTACTCTAACCCTAAACCTAACCCAAAACCTAAACCTTACCCTTACTCTAAACCTAACCCTAACCCTTACTCTAAATCTAATCCTAACCCTAACCCTAACCCTTACCCTTACCTTCAACCTAATCCTAACCCTACACCATACCCTTACCCTTACCCTAACGCTAAACCTAACCCGAAACCAAACACATACCCTAACACATACCCTTACTCTAATCCTAACACTAACGCTAGCAGTAACCCTAAACCTAACACTAAACCTAACCCTAACCCTAAACCTAACAGTAACCCTAACCCTAACCTTAACCCCAACACTAAACCTAACCCTAACCCTAACCCTAAACCTTATCCTTACCATAACCCTAACCCTAAACCTAACCCCAAATCTAACCATAAACCTAACCCTAACAATTAACCTTACCCTAACCCTAACCCTTACCCTAACCCTAAGATTAACCCTAAACTTAACCCTTACCCTAACCATAACCCTAATCCTAACTCTAACCCTTAACCTTACCCTAACACTAACCCTAATCCTAACCCTAACCCTAACCCTAACCTTAACCCTAACCCTTACCCTTACCCTAACCCTAACCCTAAACCTAAACATAACCCTAACCCTAACCCTTATCCTTACCCTAACCCTAACCCAAAACCTAACCCTAACCCTTACCCATACCCAAACCTAACCCTCACGTTAACCCTAACCCTAACCCTAAACTTAACCCTAACCGTAACCCTTATCCTTTTCCTAACCCTAACAGTAACCCTAATCCTAAACCTAACCCTTACCCTAACCCTAACCCTTATCCTAACTTTAACCCTAACCCTAACCCTAACCCTTAACCTAACCCTAACCCTAACCCTGCCCTAACCCTTAACCTTATCCTAACCCTCACCCTAACCCTAACCCTAACCCTAACCCTAACCCTTATCCTTACCTTAACCCTAAACCTTACCCTAACCCTTACCCTTACCCTAGTTAAACCTAACCCTAACCCTAACTCTAACCTTCAACATGCCCTTACCCTAACCCTAACCCTAACCCTAACCCTAACCGTAACCCTAAACCTACCCAAATCCTAACCCTAACCCAAACCCTAACCCTTACCATAACCCTAATATTAACCCCAACACTAAACCAAACCCTAACCCTAACCCTAACCCTAACACTTACCCTTACCCTAACACTAACCCTAAACCTAACCATAACCCTTAGCCTAACCCTAACCCTAACCCTAAACATAACCCTAACCCTAAGCTAAACCTAACCCTTACCCTTACCCTAACCCTAAACCTAACCCTAAACCTAAACCTAACCCTAAACCTAACCCTAACCCTTACCCTTACCCTAACCCTATCCCTAAACTTAAACCTAACCCTTAGTCTTACCCTAAAACAAACCTTAACCTTAACCCTAACCTTAACACTAAACCTAAACTTAACCCTAACCCTTATCCTTTCCCTAACCCTAATCCTAACCCTAACCCTAAACCTAACCCTAACCCTAAACCTAAGCCTTATCCTTACCCTAACCCTAACCCTAAACCTAACACTAAACCTTCATCTTACCCTAACCCTAACCCTAACACTAACCCTAACCTTAACCCTAACCCTTACCCTTACCCGAACCCTAAACCTAACCCTAACCCTAAACCTAACCCTAACCCTAACCCTAACCCTTACCCTAACCCTCAACCTAACCCTAACCCTATCTCTAAACCTAACCATAACCCTAACCCTTACTCTAAACCTAATCATAACCCTAACCTAATCCTTACCCTTACGCTAACCCTAACCCTAACCTTAACCATAACCCTAACCCTAACCTAACCCTTACCCTTACCCTAACCCTAATGATAAACCTAACCCTAACCCTAACACTATACCTAACCATACCCTTTACCCTTACTCTAACCCTAACCCTAAAGCTAATTCTAACCGTAACGCCTAACCCTAAACCTAACCCTAACCCTTACGCTTACCCTAACCCTAAACCTAACCATAACCCTAACCCTTAACCTAACCCTAACACTAACCCTAACACTAACAATTACCCTTACCCTAACCCTAACCATAACCATAACCATGACCCTTACCCTAACCCAAAACCTTACAATATCCCTAACCTTAACACTAACCCTAACCCTTACCCTAAACATAAACCTATCCCCTAACCCTATCCCTTACCCGAACCCTAACCTTAAACCTAAACCCTAACCCTAACACTTACTCGAACCCTAACCCTAAACCTAACCCTTACCCTTAACCTAACCCTAAATTTAACTCTAACCCTAACCATAACCCTAACAGTTACCCTAACCCTAACCTTAAACCCAACACTAAACCTAACAATAACCCTGACCCTAACCCTGACACTTACCCTAACCCTAATCGTAACCCTAACCCTAAACCTTACCATAACCTAACCCGAACCCTAACCCTAACCCTAACACTTACCCTAAACCTAACCCTAACCCTAATCCTAGCCCTAACCCTTACACTAACCCTAACACTAACCCTAAAGCTAACCCTTATCCTAACCCTAACCCTAACCCTTAACCTAACCCTAACACTAAGTCTAAACTCTAACCCTAACACTTACCCTAAACCTAACCCTAAGCTAACCCCAACCCTAACTTCTAACCCTAACCCTTACCCTAATCCCTAACACTAAACCTAACCTTAACCCTTATCCTTATCCTAAACCTAACCCTAACCCTAACACTTACCCTTACCCTAACCGCTACCCTAACCCTAACCCTAACCCTAACCCTTACCCTAACCCTAACCCTAATTCTAACCCTAAGCTTTACCCTTACCCTAACCCTAAACCTAACCCTAACCCTAACCATAACCCCAGTCCTTACCCTAACCCTAACCCTAACCCTAACCTAAACCTAATACTTACCCTTACCCTATCCCTAACCGTAAACCTATCCCTAACCCTTCCCCTTCCCGTAACCCTAACGCTAACCCTAACCCTAAACCTAACCCTAACCCTAACCCTTACCCTTACCCTAACCCTAACCATAAACCTAAACCTAACCCTAACCCTAACCCTTCCCTAACCCTAACCTAACCCTAAGCCTAACTCTAAACCTAACCCTAACCCTTACCCTTACCCTAACCCTAACCATAAACCTAAACCTAACCCTAACCCTAACCCTTCCCTAACCCTAACCTAACCCTAAGCCTAACTCTAAACCTAACCCTAAACCTAACCCTTACCCTAACCCTAACCCTAACCTTAACCCTAAACCTAACCTTAACCCTAACCCTTATCCTTTCCCTAACCCTAACCCTAACCCTAACCCTACCAAAAACCTAAGCCTTACCCTTACCCTATCCCTAACCGTAAACCTAACCCTAACCCTTCCCCTTACCCTAACCCTAACCCTAACCCTAACCTTAACCATAACCCTTACTCTTACCCTAACCCTAAACCTAATCCTAACCCTAAACCTAACCCTAACCCTAACCCTAACCCTTCCCTAACCCTAACCTAACCCTAAGCCTAACTCTAAACCTAACCCTAAACCTAACCCTTACCCTAACCCTAACCCTAACCTAATCCTTACCTTTACCCTAACCATAACCCTAAACTTAACCCTAAACCTACACCTAACCCGAATCCTTACCCTTACCCTTACCCTAACCATAAACCTAACCCTAAATCTAACACTATACCTAACCCTACCCTTTACACTTACTCTAACCCTAACCCTAACCCTAACCCTAACCCTAACCCTTACCCTAACCCCTACCCTAACCCTAACCCTAATCCTTACCCTAACCCCAACCCTAACCCTAACCCTAACCTTTACCCTTACCCTAACCCTAAACCTAACCCTAACCCTGACCCTAACCCTAACCCTTACCCTAAACCTAACCCTAATCCTAACCCTAACCCTTCCCTTATCCTAACCCCAAAACTAACCCTAACACTTACCCTTACCGTAACCCCAACCCTAACCATAACCCTTACCCAAAACCTAACCCTAACACTAAACCTTACCCTTACCCTAACCCTAACCCTAACCCTAAA
Organism: Megascapheus bottae; assembly: GCA_024803745.1. Classification (NCBI taxonomy): domain Eukaryota; kingdom Metazoa; phylum Chordata; class Mammalia; order Rodentia; family Geomyidae; genus Megascapheus; species Megascapheus bottae. Next base: position 3,622,097 of record JANJXV010000047.1, on the reverse strand, counting down.
CCTAACCCTTACCCTTACCCTAACCGTAAACCTAACCGCAAGCCTAAACCTAACCCTAACCCTAACCCTAACCCTTACCCTCACCCTAACCCTACACCTAAACCTAACCTTTACTCTTACCCTAAACCTAACCCTAACCTTAACCCTAACCCTAAACCTAAACCTAACCTTAACCCTAACCCTTATCTTTCCCTAACCCCAACCCTAACCCTAAGCCTAAACCTAACCCTAACCATAAACTTAAGCCTTACCCTTACCCTAAACCTAACCGTAAACCTAACCCTAACCCTTCCCCATACCCTAACCCTAACCCTAACCCTAACCTTAACCCTAACCCTTACTCTAACCCTAACCCTAACCCTAACCCTAACCCTTAACCTAACCCCTACCCTAAACCTAAACCTAACCCTTACCCAAACCCCAACCCTAACCCTAACCCTAACCTTTACCTTTACCCTAACCCTAAACCTAAACCTAACCCTGACCCTCACCCTAAACCTTACCCTAATCCTAACCCAAACCCTTCCCTTATCCTAACCCCAAACCTAACCCTAACACTTACCCTTACACTAACCCCAACCCTAACCCTAACCCTAACGCTAACCCTATCCCTAAACCTAACCCTTACCCTTACCCTAACCCTAAACCTAACCCTAAACCTAACCCTAACCCTAACCCTTACCCTTACCCTACCCCTAACCCTAACCCTCACCCTAAACCTTACCCTTACACTAAACCTAACCATAACCCTTACCCTAACACTTCCCCTTATCTTAACCCTTATCCTAACCCTTACCCTAAACCTAAACCTAAACCTTAACCTAACCCTAACACTAACTCTAACCTCTAACCCTAAACCTTACCCCAAACCTAACCCTAAACCTAACACTTACCCTATCCTCTAACCCTAACCCTTACCTAACCCCTAACATTAACCCTAATCCTAACCCTAAACCTTACCCTTACCCTAACCCTACCCCTAACTCTAAACCTAACCCTTACCCTTACCCTACCCATAACCCAATACCTAACCCTAACCATAAACCTAACCCTTACCCTAACCCTAACCCTAATCCTAACCCTAACCCTTACCCTTACCCTAACCCTACCCCTAACTCTAAACCTAACCCTTACCCTTACTCTTACCCTAATCCTAAACCCAAACCTAACCCTAAACCTAACCCTAACCCTAACCCTAACGCATCCCTAACCCTAACCCTAAGCCTAAGCCTAACTCTAAACCTAACCCTAACCATAACCCTTACCCTAACCCTAACCCTAACCCTAACCTAATCCTAACCTTTACCCTAACCCTAACCGTAAACTTAACCCTAAACCTAAACCTAACCCAAATCCTTACCCTTACCCTAACCCTAACCATAAACCTAACCCTAACTTTAACACTATACCTAACCCTACCCTTTACCCTTACTCTAACACTAATCCTAATCCTAACCCTAACCCTTAACCTAACCCCTACCCTAACCCTAACCCTAACCCTTACCCTAACCCCAACCCTAACCCTAACCCTAACCTTTACCCTTACCCTAACCCTAAACCTAATCCTATCCCTGACCCTAACCCTGACCCTTACCCTATCCCTAATCCTAATCCTAACCATAACCCTTCCCTTATCCTAACCCCAAACCTAACCCTAACACTTACCCTTACCCTAACCCCAACCCTAACCCTAACCCTTACCCTAAACCTAACCCTATCCCTAACCCTAACCCTTACCCTTACCCTAACACTAAACCTAACCCTAAACCTAACCCTAACCCTAACCCTTAACCTTACCCTAACCCTAACCCTAACCCTCACCCTAAACCTTACCCTTACCCTAAACCTAACCATAACCGTTACCCTAACCCTTACCCTTATCCTAACCCTTATCCTAACACTAACCCCAAACCTAACCCTAACCCTTAACCTAACACTAGCACTTACTCTAACCTCTAACCCTAAACTTTACCCTGAACCTAACCCTAAACCTAAGACTTACCCTATCCTCTAACCCTAAACCTTACCTTTACACAAACACTAACCCTAAACTTAACCTAACTCTAACTCTAAACCTAACCCTTACCCTTACAATAACCCTAACCCTAAACCTAACCCTAACACTAACCCTAAACCTATTCCTAACCCTATCCCTTAACCTTACCCTAACACTAACCCTAAACCTAACTATAACCGTAACCCCTATCCCTAAACCTAACCCTAACCCTTACCCTTACCCTAACTCCTACACTAACCCTAACCCTAACCCTTACCCTACCCGTAACCCTAACCCTAACCTTAAACCCAACCCTAAACCTAACTCTAACCCTAAGCCTAACCCTTCCCCTAACCCTAACCCTAACACTAACACTTACCCTTACCCTAACCCTAACACTAACCCTAACCCTAAGCATAACCCTTACCCTAACCCTAAACCTAACCGTAACCTTTAACCTAACCCTAACCCTAACACTAACCCTAATCCTTACCCTAATCCTAAACCTAACCTTAAACCTAACCCGAACCCTTACCCTAACCCTAACCCTAATCCTAACTTAACCCTTACCCTTACCGTAACGCTACCCTAAACCTAAACCTATACCTCACCCTAACCTTAAACCTAAACCTTACCCTTACCGTAACCCTAACCCTAAACCTAACAGTAACCCTAACCCTAACCCTTACCCTTAACCTAACCCTAACCCTAAACCTAACCCAAACCCTTACCCTTACACTAACCCTAACCCTAACCTTAACCCAAACCCTAACCCTAAACCTAACCTTAACCCTAACGCTTATCCTTTCCCTAAACCCTAACCCTAACCCTAACCATAAACCTAAGCCTAACCCTATACCTAACTCTTACCCTTACCTTAACCTTAACCCTAAACCTAACCCTAACCCTTACACTTACCCTAACCCTAACCCTAACCCTAACCTTAACTATAAACCTTACCCTTACCCTAACCCTAACCCTAATCCTAACCCTAAACCTAACCCTAACCCTAACCCTAACCCTAACCTAACCCTTATCCTTACCCTAACCCTAAACCTAAACTTAATCCTAAACCTAACCCTAACCCAAACCCTTACCTTACACTAACCCTAACCCTAACCTTAACCCTAAACCTAACCCTAAACCTAACCTTAACCCTCACCCTTATCCTTTCCCTAAACCCTAACCCTAACCCTAAACCTTACCCTTACTCTAAACCTAACCCTAACCCTTACTCTAAATCTAACCCTAACCCTATTCCTAACCCTTACCCTTACCTTAACACTAATCCTAACCCTACACCTTACCCTTACCCTTACCCTAACGCTAACCCTAACCCGAAACCAAACACATACCCTAACACATACCTTACTCTAATCCTAAAACTGACCCTAACAGTAACCCTAAACCTAACACTAAACCTAAACCTAACCCTAACCGTTACCCTAACCCTAACTTTAACCCCAACACTAAACCTACCCCTAACCCTAACCCTATACCTTACCCTTACCCTAACCCTAACCCTAAACCTAACACTAACGCTTACCCTTACCCTAACCCTAATTCTAACCCCTAATCCTTATCCTAACCCTAACCCTAACCCTAACCCTAACTCTAACGCTTACCATTACACTAACCCTAACCCTAACCCTAACCCTTCACCTTACCCTAACCCTAAACCTTAACCTAACCCTAACCTTCACCCTAAACTTAACCCTTACGCTAACCATAACCCTAATCCTAACTCTAACCCTTAACCTTACCCTAACACTAGCCCTAACCCTAACCCTAACCCTAAACTTAACCCTAACCCTTACCCTTACCCTAACCCTAACCCTCACCCTAAACCTAAACATAACCCTAACCCTAACCCTTATCCTTACCCTAACCCTAACCCAAAACCTAACCCTAAACCTAACCCCTACCCTAACCCTAACCCTAACCCTAACCCTAACCCTTACCCTAACCCTAATCCTAATCCTAACCATAACCTTTATCCTTACCCTAACCCTAAACCTAACCCTAACCCTAACTCTAACCCTAACCCTTACCCTTACTCTAACTCTAACCCTAACCCTAAACCTTACCCTTCCTCTAAACCTAACCCTAACCCTTACTCTAAATCTAACCCTAACCCTAACCCTACACCTTACCCTTACCCTTACCCTAACGCTAACCCTAACCCGAAACCAAACACATAACCTAACACATACCCTTACTCTAATCCTAACACTAACCCTAACAGTAACCCTAAACCTAACACTAAACCTAAACCTAACACTAACCCTAACCGTTACCCTAACCCTAACCTTAACCCCAACACTAAACCTAACCCTAACCCTAACCCTAAACCTTACCCTTAACCTAACCCTAACCCTAAACCTAATACTAACCCTAAACCTATCCCTAAGCCTCCACTTAACCCTAATCCTAACACATACCCTTACCCTAACCCTAACTCTAACCCTAAAACGAACCCTAACCCTAACCTTAACCTTAACCCTTACACTTACCCTAACCCTAACCCTAACCTAACCCTAAACTTAACTCTAACCCTAACACATACCCCTACCCTAACCCTAAACCTAACCCTCACCCTAACATTTACACTTAAACTAACCCTAACACTAACGCTACCTCTTACCCTAACCCTAACACTAACACTAACCCTAACCCTTCCCTAACCCTAACTCTAACCCCTAATCCTTACCCTAACCCTAACCCTAACCCTAACTCTAACGCTTACCCTTACCCTAACCCTAACAATTAACCTTACCCTAACCCTAACCCTTACGCTAACCCTAAGCTTAACCCTAAACTTAACCCTTACCCTAACCATAACCCTAATCCTAACTCTAACCCTTAACCTTACCCTAACACTAACCCTAATCCTAACCCTAACCCTAACCCTAACCTTAACCCTAATCCTTACCCTTACCCTAACCCGAACCCTAACCCTAAACCTAAACATAACCCTAACCCTAACCCTTACCCTTACCCTAACCCTAACCCAAAAGCTAACCCTAACCCTTACCCATACCCAAAACTAACCCTCATGTTAACCCTAACCCTAACCCTAAACCTAACCCTAACTGTAACCCTTATTCTTTCCCTAACCCTAACAGTAACCCTAATCCTAAACCTAACCCTTACCCTAACCCTGACCCTAACCCTTATCCTAACTTTAACCCTAACCCTAACCCTAACCCTTAACCTAACACTAACACCAACCCTAACCCCAAAAGCTAACCCTTACACTATCCATAACACTAACCCTAACCCTAAACCCTAACACTAACCCTAACTCTAACCCTAACCCTGCCCTAACCCTTAACCTTATCCTAACCCTCACCCTAACCCTAACCCTAACCCTTACCCTTACCTTAACCCTAACCCTTAACCTAACCCTTACCCTTACCCTAGTTAAACCTAACCCTAACCCTAACTCTAACCTTCAACATGCGCTTACCCTAACCCTAGCCCTAACCCTAACCGTAACCCTAAACCTAACCCTAAACCTAACCCTAACCCAAACCCTAACCCTTACCATAACCCTAATCTTAACCCCAACACTAAACCAAACCCTAATCCTAACCCTAACCCTAACCGTAACCCTAAACCTAACCCAAAACCTAACCCTAACCCTAACCACTACCCTAACCCTAACCCTAAGCCTAACCCTTACCCTAACTCTAACCCTAAACCTAACCCTAACCTTTACCCTTACCCTAACCCTAAACCTAACCCTAACCCTAACCCTTACCCTTACTCTAACCCTAACCCCAAACCTAAACCTTATCCTTACTCTAAACCTAACCCTAACCCTTACACTAAATCTAATCCTAACCCTAACCCTAACCATTACCCTTGCCTTAACCCTAATCCTAACCCTACAACTTACCCTTACCCTTATCCTAATGCTAACCCTAACCCGAAACCAAACACATACCCTAACACATACCTTACTCTAATCCTAACACTAACCCTAACAGTAACCCTAAACCTAACACTAAACCTAACCCTAACCGTTACCCTAACCCTAACCTTAACCCCAACACTAAACCTACCCCTAACCCTAACCCTAAACCTTACCCTTACCCTAACCCTAACCCTAAACCTAACCCTAACCCTAACCCTATCCCTAAGCCTCAACTTAACCCTAACCCCAATCCTAACCCTAACCCATACCCTTACCCTAACCCTAACCCTAACCCTAAAACTAACCCTAACCCTAACCTTAACCCTAACCCTTACACTTACCCTTACCCTAACCCTAACCCTAACCCTCACCCTAACATTTACACTTAACCTAATCCTAAATCTAACGCTACGCCTTACCCTAACCCTATCGCTAACCGTAAACCTAACCCTAAGCCTTCCCCTTCCCCTAACCCTAACCCTAAACCTAACCCCAAACCTAACCCTAACCCTAACCCTTACCCTTACCCTAACCCTAACCATAAACCTAAACCTAACCCTTACCCTTACCCTAACCCTAAACCTAACCCTAACCCTAAACCTAACCATAACACTAACCCTAACCCTAACCCTTACCCTAACCCTAACCCTAAACCTAACCCTAACCCTTACTCTTACCCTAACCCTAACCCTAACCTTAACCCTAAACCTAACCTTAACCCTAACCCTTATCCTTCCCTAACCCTAACCCTAACCCTAACCCTACCATAAACCTAAGCCTTACCCTTACCCTATCCCTAACCGTAAACCTAACCCTAACCCTTCCCCTTCCCCTAACCCTAACCCTAACCCTAAACTTAACCCTAACCCTTACTCTTACCCTAACCCTAAACCTAACCCTAACCCTAAACCTAACCCTAACCCTAACCCTAACCCTTCCCTAACTCTAAACCTAACCCTAAACCTAACCCTTACCCTAACCCTAACCCTAACCCTAACCTAATCCTTACCTTTACCCTAACCATAACCCTAAACTTAACCCTAAACCTACACCTAACCCGAATCCTTACCCTTACCCTTACCCTAACCATAAACCTAACCCTAAATCTAACACTATACCTAACCCTAACCTTTACACTTACTCTAACCCTAACCCTAACCCTAACCCTAACCCTTACCGTAACCCCTAACCTAACCCTAACCCTAATCCTTACCCTAACCCCAACCCTAACCCTAACCCTAACCTTTACCCTTACCCTAACCCTAAACCTAACCCTAAACCTGACCCTAACCCTAACCCTTACCCTAAAACTAACCCTAATCCTAACCCTTCCCTTATCCTAACCCCAAAACTAACCCTAACACTTACCCTTACCCTAACCCCAACCCTAACCCTAACCCTTACCCTAAACCTAACCCTAACACTAAACCTTACCCTTACCCTAACTCTAACCCTAAACCTAAACCTAACGCTTACCCTAACCGTAGACCTAACCCCAAGCCTAAACCTAACCCTAACCCTAACCCTAACCCTAACCCTAACCTTAACCCTAACCCTAACCCTAATCCTAACCTTAACCCTAACCCTTATCTTTCCCTAACCCTAACCCTAACCCTAACCCTAAACCTAACCCTAACCATAAACCTAAGCCTTACCCTTACCCTAAACCTAACCGTAAACCTAACCCTAACCCTTCCCCATACCCTAACCCTAACCCTAACCCTAACCTTAACCCTAACCCTTACTCTTACCCTAATCCTAAACCTAACCCTAAACCTAAACCTAACCTGAATCCTTACCCTTACCCTAACCCTAACCATAAACCTAACCCTAACTCTAACACTCTACCTAACCCTACCCTTTACCCTTACTCTAACACTAACCCTAACCCTAACCCTAACGCTTAACCTAACCCCTACCCTAAACCTAAACCTAACCCTTACCCAAACCCCAACCCTAACCCTAACCCTAACCTTTACCTTTACCCTAACCCTAAACCTAACCCTAAACCTGACCCTAACCCTAAACCTTACCCTAATCCTAAGCCTAACCCTTCCCTTATCCTAACCCCAAACCTAACCCTAACACTTACCCTTACACTAACCCCAACCATAACCCTAACCCTGACCCTATCCCTAACCCTAACCCTTACCCTTACCCTAACCCTAAACCTAAACCTAAACCTAACCCTAACCCTAACCCTTACCTTTACCCTAACCCTCACCCTAAACCTAAACCTAACCCTTACCCTTACCCTAACCCTAAACCTAACCCTAACCCTAAACCTAACCCTAACCCTAACCCTAACCCTTACCCTAACCCTAACCCTAAACCTAAACCTATCGCTTACTCTTACCCTAAACCTAACCCTAACCTAAATCCTAACCCTAACCCTAAACCTAACCTTAACCCTAACCCTTATCTTTCTGTATCCCTAACCCTAACCTTAACCCTAACCCTTATCCTTTCCCTAGCCCTAACCCTAACCCTGACCCTAAACCTAGTCCTAACCATAAACCTAAGCCTTACCCTTACCCTAACCCTAACCGTAAACCTAAACCTAGTCCTTCCGCTTATCAAAACCCTAACCCTAACCCTGACCTTAACCCTAACCCTTACACTTACCCTAACCCTAAATCTAAACTAACCCTAAACCTACCCCTAAACCTAACTCTAACCCGTCCCTAACCCTAATCCTAACCCTAAGCCTAATTCTAAACCTAACACTAACCCTAACCCTTACCCTAACCCTAACCGTAACCCTAACCTAATGCTTACCTTTACCCTAACCCTAACCCTAAACTTAACCCTAAACCTAAACCTAACCCGAATTCTACCCTTACCCTAACCCTAACCATAAACCTAACCCTAACTCTAACACTATACCTAACCCTACCCTTTACCATTACTCTAACCCTAAACCTAACCCTAACCCTAACCCTAACACCTACACTAAACCCTACCCTAATCCTAACCATTACCCTAACCATAACCCTAACACTAACACTTACCTTACCCTAACCGTAACCCTAACACTAACCCTAACACTTATCCTAACCCTAACCTTAACTGTAACCCTAAACCTAAACCTAACCCTAACCCTTACACTTACCCTAACCCTAACCCTAACCCGAGCCCTGACACTTACCTTAACTCTAATCCTAACCCTAACCATAAACCTTACCATAACCCGAACCCTACCCCTAACCCTAACACTTACCCTAAACCTAACCCTAACCCTAACCTTAACCCTAACCCTTACCCTAACCCTAACACTAACCCTAACCCTAACCCTTACCCTAACCCTAACCCTAACCCTAAACTAACCCTTATCCTTACCCTAACCCTAACCCTAACCTTAACCCTAAAACTAACCCTAACCCTAACCCTAACCTAAACCTAACCTTAACCCTAACACTTATCCTTTCCCTAAACCCTAACCCTAACCCTAACCCTAACCCTAACCCTAACCCTAAACCTAACCCTTACCCTTACCTTTACCCTAACCCTAACCCTAACCCTAACCTTAACCCTTAACCTTACCCTTACCCTAACCCTAACCCTAACCCTAACCCTAACCCTTACCCTAAACCTAACCCTAACCCTAAACTAACCCTTATCCTTACCCTAACCCTAACCCTAACCTTAACCCTAAACCTAACCCTAACCCTAACCCTAACCCTTACCCTTACTCTAACCCTAAACCTAACCCAAAACCTAAACCTTACCCTTACTCTAAACCTAACCCTAACCCTTACTCTAAATCTAATCCTAACCCTAACCCTAACCCTTACCCTTACCTTCAACCTAATCCTAACCCTACACCATACCCTTACCCTTACCCTAACGCTAAACCTAACCCGAAACCAAACACATACCCTAACACATACCCTTACTCTAATCCTAACACTAACGCTAGCAGTAACCCTAAACCTAACACTAAACCTAACCCTAACCCTAAACCTAACAGTAACCCTAACCCTAACCTTAACCCCAACACTAAACCTAACCCTAACCCTAACCCTAAACCTTATCCTTACCATAACCCTAACCCTAAACCTAACCCCAAATCTAACCATAAACCTAACCCTAACAATTAACCTTACCCTAACCCTAACCCTTACCCTAACCCTAAGATTAACCCTAAACTTAACCCTTACCCTAACCATAACCCTAATCCTAACTCTAACCCTTAACCTTACCCTAACACTAACCCTAATCCTAACCCTAACCCTAACCCTAACCTTAACCCTAACCCTTACCCTTACCCTAACCCTAACCCTAAACCTAAACATAACCCTAACCCTAACCCTTATCCTTACCCTAACCCTAACCCAAAACCTAACCCTAACCCTTACCCATACCCAAACCTAACCCTCACGTTAACCCTAACCCTAACCCTAAACTTAACCCTAACCGTAACCCTTATCCTTTTCCTAACCCTAACAGTAACCCTAATCCTAAACCTAACCCTTACCCTAACCCTAACCCTTATCCTAACTTTAACCCTAACCCTAACCCTAACCCTTAACCTAACCCTAACCCTAACCCTGCCCTAACCCTTAACCTTATCCTAACCCTCACCCTAACCCTAACCCTAACCCTAACCCTAACCCTTATCCTTACCTTAACCCTAAACCTTACCCTAACCCTTACCCTTACCCTAGTTAAACCTAACCCTAACCCTAACTCTAACCTTCAACATGCCCTTACCCTAACCCTAACCCTAACCCTAACCCTAACCGTAACCCTAAACCTACCCAAATCCTAACCCTAACCCAAACCCTAACCCTTACCATAACCCTAATATTAACCCCAACACTAAACCAAACCCTAACCCTAACCCTAACCCTAACACTTACCCTTACCCTAACACTAACCCTAAACCTAACCATAACCCTTAGCCTAACCCTAACCCTAACCCTAAACATAACCCTAACCCTAAGCTAAACCTAACCCTTACCCTTACCCTAACCCTAAACCTAACCCTAAACCTAAACCTAACCCTAAACCTAACCCTAACCCTTACCCTTACCCTAACCCTATCCCTAAACTTAAACCTAACCCTTAGTCTTACCCTAAAACAAACCTTAACCTTAACCCTAACCTTAACACTAAACCTAAACTTAACCCTAACCCTTATCCTTTCCCTAACCCTAATCCTAACCCTAACCCTAAACCTAACCCTAACCCTAAACCTAAGCCTTATCCTTACCCTAACCCTAACCCTAAACCTAACACTAAACCTTCATCTTACCCTAACCCTAACCCTAACACTAACCCTAACCTTAACCCTAACCCTTACCCTTACCCGAACCCTAAACCTAACCCTAACCCTAAACCTAACCCTAACCCTAACCCTAACCCTTACCCTAACCCTCAACCTAACCCTAACCCTATCTCTAAACCTAACCATAACCCTAACCCTTACTCTAAACCTAATCATAACCCTAACCTAATCCTTACCCTTACGCTAACCCTAACCCTAACCTTAACCATAACCCTAACCCTAACCTAACCCTTACCCTTACCCTAACCCTAATGATAAACCTAACCCTAACCCTAACACTATACCTAACCATACCCTTTACCCTTACTCTAACCCTAACCCTAAAGCTAATTCTAACCGTAACGCCTAACCCTAAACCTAACCCTAACCCTTACGCTTACCCTAACCCTAAACCTAACCATAACCCTAACCCTTAACCTAACCCTAACACTAACCCTAACACTAACAATTACCCTTACCCTAACCCTAACCATAACCATAACCATGACCCTTACCCTAACCCAAAACCTTACAATATCCCTAACCTTAACACTAACCCTAACCCTTACCCTAAACATAAACCTATCCCCTAACCCTATCCCTTACCCGAACCCTAACCTTAAACCTAAACCCTAACCCTAACACTTACTCGAACCCTAACCCTAAACCTAACCCTTACCCTTAACCTAACCCTAAATTTAACTCTAACCCTAACCATAACCCTAACAGTTACCCTAACCCTAACCTTAAACCCAACACTAAACCTAACAATAACCCTGACCCTAACCCTGACACTTACCCTAACCCTAATCGTAACCCTAACCCTAAACCTTACCATAACCTAACCCGAACCCTAACCCTAACCCTAACACTTACCCTAAACCTAACCCTAACCCTAATCCTAGCCCTAACCCTTACACTAACCCTAACACTAACCCTAAAGCTAACCCTTATCCTAACCCTAACCCTAACCCTTAACCTAACCCTAACACTAAGTCTAAACTCTAACCCTAACACTTACCCTAAACCTAACCCTAAGCTAACCCCAACCCTAACTTCTAACCCTAACCCTTACCCTAATCCCTAACACTAAACCTAACCTTAACCCTTATCCTTATCCTAAACCTAACCCTAACCCTAACACTTACCCTTACCCTAACCGCTACCCTAACCCTAACCCTAACCCTAACCCTTACCCTAACCCTAACCCTAATTCTAACCCTAAGCTTTACCCTTACCCTAACCCTAAACCTAACCCTAACCCTAAACATAACCCCAGTCCTTACCCTAACCCTAACCCTAACCCTAACCTAAACCTAATACTTACCCTTACCCTATCCCTAACCGTAAACCTATCCCTAACCCTTCCCCTTCCCGTAACCCTAACGCTAACCCTAACCCTAAACCTAACCCTAACCCTAACCCTTACCCTTACCCTAACCCTAACCATAAACCTAAACCTAACCCTTACTCTTACCCTAACCCTAACCCTAACCTTAACCCTAAACCTAACCTTAACCCTAACCCTTATCCTTTCCCTAACCCTAACCCTAACCCTAACCCTACCAAAAACCTAAGCCTTACCCTTACCCTATCCCTAACCGTAAACCTAACCCTAACCCTTCCCCTTACCCTAACCCTAACCCTAACCCTAACCTTAACCATAACCCTTACTCTTACCCTAACCCTAAACCTAATCCTAACCCTAAACCTAACCCTAACCCTAACCCTAACCCTTCCCTAACCCTAACCTAACCCTAAGCCTAACTCTAAACCTAACCCTAAACCTAACCCTTACCCTAACCCTAACCCTAACCTAATCCTTACCTTTACCCTAACCATAACCCTAAACTTAACCCTAAACCTACACCTAACCCGAATCCTTACCCTTACCCTTACCCTAACCATAAACCTAACCCTAAATCTAACACTATACCTAACCCTACCCTTTACACTTACTCTAACCCTAACCCTAACCCTAACCCTAACCCTAACCCTTACCCTAACCCCTACCCTAACCCTAACCCTAATCCTTACCCTAACCCCAACCCTAACCCTAACCCTAACCTTTACCCTTACCCTAACCCTAAACCTAACCCTAACCCTGACCCTAACCCTAACCCTTACCCTAAACCTAACCCTAATCCTAACCCTAACCCTTCCCTTATCCTAACCCCAAAACTAACCCTAACACTTACCCTTACCGTAACCCCAACCCTAACCATAACCCTTACCCAAAACCTAACCCTAACACTAAACCTTACCCTTACCCTAACCCTAACCCTAACCCTAAACCTAACCCTTACCCTTACCCTAACCGTAAACCTAACCGCAAGCCTAAACCTAACCCTAACCCTAACCCTAACCCTTACCCTCACCCTAACCCTACACCTAAACCTAACCTTTACTCTTACCCTAAACCTAACCCTAACCTTAACCCTAACCCTAAACCTAAACCTAACCTTAACCCTAACCCTTATCTTTCCCTAACCCCAACCCTAACCCTAAGCCTAAACCTAACCCTAACCATAAACTTAAGCCTTACCCTTACCCTAAACCTAACCGTAAACCTAACCCTAACCCTTCCCCATACCCTAACCCTAACCCTAACCCTAACCTTAACCCTAACCCTTACTCTAACCCTAACCCTAACCCTAACCCTAACCCTTAACCTAACCCCTACCCTAAACCTAAACCTAACCCTTACCCAAACCCCAACCCTAACCCTAACCCTAACCTTTACCTTTACCCTAACCCTAAACCTAAACCTAACCCTGACCCTCACCCTAAACCTTACCCTAATCCTAACCCAAACCCTTCCCTTATCCTAACCCCAAACCTAACCCTAACACTTACCCTTACACTAACCCCAACCCTAACCCTAACCCTAACGCTAACCCTATCCCTAAACCTAACCCTTACCCTTACCCTAACCCTAAACCTAACCCTAAACCTAACCCTAACCCTAACCCTTACCCTTACCCTACCCCTAACCCTAACCCTCACCCTAAACCTTACCCTTACACTAAACCTAACCATAACCCTTACCCTAACACTTCCCCTTATCTTAACCCTTATCCTAACCCTTACCCTAAACCTAAACCTAAACCTTAACCTAACCCTAACACTAACTCTAACCTCTAACCCTAAACCTTACCCCAAACCTAACCCTAAACCTAACACTTACCCTATCCTCTAACCCTAACCCTTACCTAACCCCTAACATTAACCCTAATCCTAACCCTAAACCTTACCCTTACCCTAACCCTACCCCTAACTCTAAACCTAACCCTTACCCTTACCCTACCCATAACCCAATACCTAACCCTAACCATAAACCTAACCCTTACCCTAACCCTAACCCTAATCCTAACCCTAACCCTTACCCTTACCCTAACCCTACCCCTAACTCTAAACCTAACCCTTACCCTTACTCTTACCCTAATCCTAAACCCAAACCTAACCCTAAACCTAACCCTAACCCTAACCCTAACGCATCCCTAACCCTAACCCTAAGCCTAAGCCTAACTCTAAACCTAACCCTAACCATAACCCTTACCCTAACCCTAACCCTAACCCTAACCTAATCCTAACCTTTACCCTAACCCTAACCGTAAACTTAACCCTAAACCTAAACCTAACCCAAATCCTTACCCTTACCCTAACCCTAACCATAAACCTAACCCTAACTTTAACACTATACCTAACCCTACCCTTTACCCTTACTCTAACACTAATCCTAATCCTAACCCTAACCCTTAACCTAACCCCTACCCTAACCCTAACCCTAACCCTTACCCTAACCCCAACCCTAACCCTAACCCTAACCTTTACCCTTACCCTAACCCTAAACCTAATCCTATCCCTGACCCTAACCCTGACCCTTACCCTATCCCTAATCCTAATCCTAACCATAACCCTTCCCTTATCCTAACCCCAAACCTAACCCTAACACTTACCCTTACCCTAACCCCAACCCTAACCCTAACCCTTACCCTAAACCTAACCCTATCCCTAACCCTAACCCTTACCCTTACCCTAACACTAAACCTAACCCTAAACCTAACCCTAACCCTAACCCTTAACCTTACCCTAACCCTAACCCTAACCCTCACCCTAAACCTTACCCTTACCCTAAACCTAACCATAACCGTTACCCTAACCCTTACCCTTATCCTAACCCTTATCCTAACACTAACCCCAAACCTAACCCTAACCCTTAACCTAACACTAGCACTTACTCTAACCTCTAACCCTAAACTTTACCCTGAACCTAACCCTAAACCTAAGACTTACCCTATCCTCTAACCCTAAACCTTACCTTTACACAAACACTAACCCTAAACTTAACCTAACTCTAACTCTAAACCTAACCCTTACCCTTACAATAACCCTAACCCTAAACCTAACCCTAACACTAACCCTAAACCTATTCCTAACCCTATCCCTTAACCTTACCCTAACACTAACCCTAAACCTAACTATAACCGTAACCCCTATCCCTAAACCTAACCCTAACCCTTACCCTTACCCTAACTCCTACACTAACCCTAACCCTAACCCTTACCCTACCCGTAACCCTAACCCTAACCTTAAACCCAACCCTAAACCTAACTCTAACCCTAAGCCTAACCCTTCCCCTAACCCTAACCCTAACACTAACACTTACCCTTACCCTAACCCTAACACTAACCCTAACCCTAAGCATAACCCTTACCCTAACCCTAAACCTAACCGTAACCTTTAACCTAACCCTAACCCTAACACTAACCCTAATCCTTACCCTAATCCTAAACCTAACCTTAAACCTAACCCGAACCCTTACCCTAACCCTAACCCTAATCCTAACTTAACCCTTACCCTTACCGTAACGCTACCCTAAACCTAAACCTATACCTCACCCTAACCTTAAACCTAAACCTTACCCTTACCGTAACCCTAACCCTAAACCTAACAGTAACCCTAACCCTAACCCTTACCCTTAACCTAACCCTAACCCTAAACCTAACCCAAACCCTTACCCTTACACTAACCCTAACCCTAACCTTAACCCAAACCCTAACCCTAAACCTAACCTTAACCCTAACGCTTATCCTTTCCCTAAACCCTAACCCTAACCCTAACCATAAACCTAAGCCTAACCCTATACCTAACTCTTACCCTTACCTTAACCTTAACCCTAAACCTAACCCTAACCCTTACACTTACCCTAACCCTAACCCTAACCCTAACCTTAACTATAAACCTTACCCTTACCCTAACCCTAACCCTAATCCTAACCCTAAACCTAACCCTAACCCTAACCCTAACCCTAACCTAACCCTTATCCTTACCCTAACCCTAAACCTAAACTTAATCCTAAACCTAACCCTAACCCAAACCCTTACCTTACACTAACCCTAACCCTAACCTTAACCCTAAACCTAACCCTAAACCTAACCTTAACCCTCACCCTTATCCTTTCCCTAAACCCTAACCCTAACCCTAAACCTTACCCTTACTCTAAACCTAACCCTAACCCTTACTCTAAATCTAACCCTAACCCTATTCCTAACCCTTACCCTTACCTTAACACTAATCCTAACCCTACACCTTACCCTTACCCTTACCCTAACGCTAACCCTAACCCGAAACCAAACACATACCCTAACACATACCTTACTCTAATCCTAAAACTGACCCTAACAGTAACCCTAAACCTAACACTAAACCTAAACCTAACCCTAACCGTTACCCTAACCCTAACTTTAACCCCAACACTAAACCTACCCCTAACCCTAACCCTATACCTTACCCTTACCCTAACCCTAACCCTAAACCTAACACTAACGCTTACCCTTACCCTAACCCTAATTCTAACCCCTAATCCTTATCCTAACCCTAACCCTAACCCTAACCCTAACTCTAACGCTTACCATTACACTAACCCTAACCCTAACCCTAACCCTTCACCTTACCCTAACCCTAAACCTTAACCTAACCCTAACCTTCACCCTAAACTTAACCCTTACGCTAACCATAACCCTAATCCTAACTCTAACCCTTAACCTTACCCTAACACTAGCCCTAACCCTAACCCTAACCCTAAACTTAACCCTAACCCTTACCCTTACCCTAACCCTAACCCTCACCCTAAACCTAAACATAACCCTAACCCTAACCCTTATCCTTACCCTAACCCTAACCCAAAACCTAACCCTAAACCTAACCCCTACCCTAACCCTAACCCTAACCCTAACCCTAACCCTTACCCTAACCCTAATCCTAATCCTAACCATAACCTTTATCCTTACCCTAACCCTAAACCTAACCCTAACCCTAACTCTAACCCTAACCCTTACCCTTACTCTAACTCTAACCCTAACCCTAAACCTTACCCTTCCTCTAAACCTAACCCTAACCCTTACTCTAAATCTAACCCTAACCCTAACCCTACACCTTACCCTTACCCTTACCCTAACGCTAACCCTAACCCGAAACCAAACACATAACCTAACACATACCCTTACTCTAATCCTAACACTAACCCTAACAGTAACCCTAAACCTAACACTAAACCTAAACCTAACACTAACCCTAACCGTTACCCTAACCCTAACCTTAACCCCAACACTAAACCTAACCCTAACCCTAACCCTAAACCTTACCCTTAACCTAACCCTAACCCTAAACCTAATACTAACCCTAAACCTATCCCTAAGCCTCCACTTAACCCTAATCCTAACACATACCCTTACCCTAACCCTAACTCTAACCCTAAAACGAACCCTAACCCTAACCTTAACCTTAACCCTTACACTTACCCTAACCCTAACCCTAACCTAACCCTAAACTTAACTCTAACCCTAACACATACCCCTACCCTAACCCTAAACCTAACCCTCACCCTAACATTTACACTTAAACTAACCCTAACACTAACGCTACCTCTTACCCTAACCCTAACACTAACACTAACCCTAACCCTTCCCTAACCCTAACTCTAACCCCTAATCCTTACCCTAACCCTAACCCTAACCCTAACTCTAACGCTTACCCTTACCCTAACCCTAACAATTAACCTTACCCTAACCCTAACCCTTACGCTAACCCTAAGCTTAACCCTAAACTTAACCCTTACCCTAACCATAACCCTAATCCTAACTCTAACCCTTAACCTTACCCTAACACTAACCCTAATCCTAACCCTAACCCTAACCCTAACCTTAACCCTAATCCTTACCCTTACCCTAACCCGAACCCTAACCCTAAACCTAAACATAACCCTAACCCTAACCCTTACCCTTACCCTAACCCTAACCCAAAAGCTAACCCTAACCCTTACCCATACCCAAAACTAACCCTCATGTTAACCCTAACCCTAACCCTAAACCTAACCCTAACTGTAACCCTTATTCTTTCCCTAACCCTAACAGTAACCCTAATCCTAAACCTAACCCTTACCCTAACCCTGACCCTAACCCTTATCCTAACTTTAACCCTAACCCTAACCCTAACCCTTAACCTAACACTAACACCAACCCTAACCCCAAAAGCTAACCCTTACACTATCCATAACACTAACCCTAACCCTAAACCCTAACACTAACCCTAACTCTAACCCTAACCCTGCCCTAACCCTTAACCTTATCCTAACCCTCACCCTAACCCTAACCCTAACCCTTACCCTTACCTTAACCCTAACCCTTAACCTAACCCTTACCCTTACCCTAGTTAAACCTAACCCTAACCCTAACTCTAACCTTCAACATGCGCTTACCCTAACCCTAGCCCTAACCCTAACCGTAACCCTAAACCTAACCCTAAACCTAACCCTAACCCAAACCCTAACCCTTACCATAACCCTAATCTTAACCCCAACACTAAACCAAACCCTAATCCTAACCCTAACCCTAACCGTAACCCTAAACCTAACCCAAAACCTAACCCTAACCCTAACCACTACCCTAACCCTAACCCTAAGCCTAACCCTTACCCTAACTCTAACCCTAAACCTAACCCTAACCTTTACCCTTACCCTAACCCTAAACCTAACCCTAACCCTAACCCTTACCCTTACTCTAACCCTAACCCCAAACCTAAACCTTATCCTTACTCTAAACCTAACCCTAACCCTTACACTAAATCTAATCCTAACCCTAACCCTAACCATTACCCTTGCCTTAACCCTAATCCTAACCCTACAACTTACCCTTACCCTTATCCTAATGCTAACCCTAACCCGAAACCAAACACATACCCTAACACATACCTTACTCTAATCCTAACACTAACCCTAACAGTAACCCTAAACCTAACACTAAACCTAACCCTAACCGTTACCCTAACCCTAACCTTAACCCCAACACTAAACCTACCCCTAACCCTAACCCTAAACCTTACCCTTACCCTAACCCTAACCCTAAACCTAACCCTAACCCTAACCCTATCCCTAAGCCTCAACTTAACCCTAACCCCAATCCTAACCCTAACCCATACCCTTACCCTAACCCTAACCCTAACCCTAAAACTAACCCTAACCCTAACCTTAACCCTAACCCTTACACTTACCCTTACCCTAACCCTAACCCTAACCCTCACCCTAACATTTACACTTAACCTAATCCTAAATCTAACGCTACGCCTTACCCTAACCCTATCGCTAACCGTAAACCTAACCCTAAGCCTTCCCCTTCCCCTAACCCTAACCCTAAACCTAACCCCAAACCTAACCCTAACCCTAACCCTTACCCTTACCCTAACCCTAACCATAAACCTAAACCTAACCCTTACCCTTACCCTAACCCTAAACCTAACCCTAACCCTAAACCTAACCATAACACTAACCCTAACCCTAACCCTTACCCTAACCCTAACCCTAAACCTAACCCTAACCCTTACTCTTACCCTAACCCTAACCCTAACCTTAACCCTAAACCTAACCTTAACCCTAACCCTTATCCTTCCCTAACCCTAACCCTAACCCTAACCCTACCATAAACCTAAGCCTTACCCTTACCCTATCCCTAACCGTAAACCTAACCCTAACCCTTCCCCTTCCCCTAACCCTAACCCTAACCCTAAACTTAACCCTAACCCTTACTCTTACCCTAACCCTAAACCTAACCCTAACCCTAAACCTAACCCTAACCCTAACCCTAACCCTTCCCTAACTCTAAACCTAACCCTAAACCTAACCCTTACCCTAACCCTAACCCTAACCCTAACCTAATCCTTACCTTTACCCTAACCATAACCCTAAACTTAACCCTAAACCTACACCTAACCCGAATCCTTACCCTTACCCTTACCCTAACCATAAACCTAACCCTAAATCTAACACTATACCTAACCCTAACCTTTACACTTACTCTAACCCTAACCCTAACCCTAACCCTAACCCTTACCGTAACCCCTAACCTAACCCTAACCCTAATCCTTACCCTAACCCCAACCCTAACCCTAACCCTAACCTTTACCCTTACCCTAACCCTAAACCTAACCCTAAACCTGACCCTAACCCTAACCCTTACCCTAAAACTAACCCTAATCCTAACCCTTCCCTTATCCTAACCCCAAAACTAACCCTAACACTTACCCTTACCCTAACCCCAACCCTAACCCTAACCCTTACCCTAAACCTAACCCTAACACTAAACCTTACCCTTACCCTAACTCTAACCCTAAACCTAAACCTAACGCTTACCCTAACCGTAGACCTAACCCCAAGCCTAAACCTAACCCTAACCCTAACCCTAACCCTAACCCTAACCTTAACCCTAACCCTAACCCTAATCCTAACCTTAACCCTAACCCTTATCTTTCCCTAACCCTAACCCTAACCCTAACCCTAAACCTAACCCTAACCATAAACCTAAGCCTTACCCTTACCCTAAACCTAACCGTAAACCTAACCCTAACCCTTCCCCATACCCTAACCCTAACCCTAACCCTAACCTTAACCCTAACCCTTACTCTTACCCTAATCCTAAACCTAACCCTAAACCTAAACCTAACCTGAATCCTTACCCTTACCCTAACCCTAACCATAAACCTAACCCTAACTCTAACACTCTACCTAACCCTACCCTTTACCCTTACTCTAACACTAACCCTAACCCTAACCCTAACGCTTAACCTAACCCCTACCCTAAACCTAAACCTAACCCTTACCCAAACCCCAACCCTAACCCTAACCCTAACCTTTACCTTTACCCTAACCCTAAACCTAACCCTAAACCTGACCCTAACCCTAAACCTTACCCTAATCCTAAGCCTAACCCTTCCCTTATCCTAACCCCAAACCTAACCCTAACACTTACCCTTACACTAACCCCAACCATAACCCTAACCCTGACCCTATCCCTAACCCTAACCCTTACCCTTACCCTAACCCTAAACCTAAACCTAAACCTAACCCTAACCCTAACCCTTACCTTTACCCTAACCCTCACCCTAAACCTAAACCTAACCCTTACCCTTACCCTAACCCTAAACCTAACCCTAACCCTAAACCTAACCCTAACCCTAACCCTAACCCTTACCCTAACCCTAACCCTAAACCTAAACCTATCGCTTACTCTTACCCTAAACCTAACCCTAACCTAAATCCTAACCCTAACCCTAAACCTAACCTTAACCCTAACCCTTATCTTTCTGTATCCCTAACCCTAACCTTAACCCTAACCCTTATCCTTTCCCTAGCCCTAACCCTAACCCTGACCCTAAACCTAGTCCTAACCATAAACCTAAGCCTTACCCTTACCCTAACCCTAACCGTAAACCTAAACCTAGTCCTTCCGCTTATCAAAACCCTAACCCTAACCCTGACCTTAACCCTAACCCTTACACTTACCCTAACCCTAAATCTAAACTAACCCTAAACCTACCCCTAAACCTAACTCTAACCCGTCCCTAACCCTAATCCTAACCCTAAGCCTAATTCTAAACCTAACACTAACCCTAACCCTTACCCTAACCCTAACCGTAACCCTAACCTAATGCTTACCTTTACCCTAACCCTAACCCTAAACTTAACCCTAAACCTAAACCTAACCCGAATTCTACCCTTACCCTAACCCTAACCATAAACCTAACCCTAACTCTAACACTATACCTAACCCTACCCTTTACCATTACTCTAACCCTAAACCTAACCCTAACCCTAACCCTAACACCTACACTAAACCCTACCCTAATCCTAACCATTACCCTAACCATAACCCTAACACTAACACTTACCTTACCCTAACCGTAACCCTAACACTAACCCTAACACTTATCCTAACCCTAACCTTAACTGTAACCCTAAACCTAAACCTAACCCTAACCCTTACACTTACCCTAACCCTAACCCTAACCCGAGCCCTGACACTTACCTTAACTCTAATCCTAACCCTAACCATAAACCTTACCATAACCCGAACCCTACCCCTAACCCTAACACTTACCCTAAACCTAACCCTAACCCTAACCTTAACCCTAACCCTTACCCTAACCCTAACACTAACCCTAACCCTAACCCTTACCCTAACCCTAACCCTAACCCTAAACTAACCCTTATCCTTACCCTAACCCTAACCCTAACCTTAACCCTAAAACTAACCCTAACCCTAACCCTAACCTAAACCTAACCTTAACCCTAACACTTATCCTTTCCCTAAACCCTAACCCTAACCCTAACCCTAACCCTAACCCTAAACCTAACCCTTACCCTTACCTTTACCCTAACCCTAACCCTAACCCTAACCTTAACCCTTAACCTTACCCTTACCCTAACCCTAACCCTAACCCTAACCCTAACCCTTACCCTAAACCTAACCCTAACCCTAAACTAACCCTTATCCTTACCCTAACCCTAACCCTAACCTTAACCCTAAACCTAACCCTAACCCTAACCCTAACCCTTACCCTTACTCTAACCCTAAACCTAACCCAAAACCTAAACCTTACCCTTACTCTAAACCTAACCCTAACCCTTAACCTAAATCTAATCCTAACCCTAACCCTAACCCTTACCCTTACCTTCAACCTAATCCTAACCCTACACCATACCCTTACCCTTACCCTAACGCTAAACCTAACCCGAAACCAAACACATACCCTAACACATACCCTTACTCTAATCCTAACACTAACGCTAGCAGTAACCCTAAACCTAACACTAAACCTAACCCTAACCCTAAACCTAACAGTAACCCTAACCCTAACCTTAACCCCAACACTAAACCTAACCCTAACCCTAACCCTAAACCTTATCCTTACCATAACCCTAACCCTAAACCTAACCCCAAATCTAACCATAAACCTAACCCTAACAATTAACCTTACCCTAACCCTAACCCTTACCCTAACCCTAAGATTAACCCTAAACTTAACCCTTACCCTAACCATAACCCTAATCCTAACTCTAACCCTTAACCTTACCCTAACACTAACCCTAATCCTAACCCTAACCCTAACCCTAACCTTAACCCTAACCCTTACCCTTACCCTAACCCTAACCCTAAACCTAAACATAACCCTAACCCTAACCCTTATCCTTACCCTAACCCTAACCCAAAACCTAACCCTAACCCTTACCCATACCCAAACCTAACCCTCACGTTAACCCTAACCCTAACCCTAAACTTAACCCTAACCGTAACCCTTATCCTTTTCCTAACCCTAACAGTAACCCTAATCCTAAACCTAACCCTTACCCTAACCCTAACCCTTATCCTAACTTTAACCCTAACCCTAACCCTAACCCTTAACCTAACCCTAACCCTAACCCTGCCCTAACCCTTAACCTTATCCTAACCCTCACCCTAACCCTAACCCTAACCCTAACCCTAACCCTTATCCTTACCTTAACCCTAAACCTTACCCTAACCCTTACCCTTACCCTAGTTAAACCTAACCCTAACCCTAACTCTAACCTTCAACATGCCCTTACCCTAACCCTAACCCTAACCCTAACCCTAACCGTAACCCTAAACCTACCCAAATCCTAACCCTAACCCAAACCCTAACCCTTACCATAACCCTAATATTAACCCCAACACTAAACCAAACCCTAACCCTAACCCTAACCCTAACACTTACCCTTACCCTAACACTAACCCTAAACCTAACCATAACCCTTAGCCTAACCCTAACCCTAACCCTAAACATAACCCTAACCCTAAGCTAAACCTAACCCTTACCCTTACCCTAACCCTAAACCTAACCCTAAACCTAAACCTAACCCTAAACCTAACCCTAACCCTTACCCTTACCCTAACCCTATCCCTAAACTTAAACCTAACCCTTAGTCTTACCCTAAAACAAACCTTAACCTTAACCCTAACCTTAACACTAAACCTAAACTTAACCCTAACCCTTATCCTTTCCCTAACCCTAATCCTAACCCTAACCCTAAACCTAACCCTAACCCTAAACCTAAGCCTTATCCTTACCCTAACCCTAACCCTAAACCTAACACTAAACCTTCATCTTACCCTAACCCTAACCCTAACACTAACCCTAACCTTAACCCTAACCCTTACCCTTACCCGAACCCTAAACCTAACCCTAACCCTAAACCTAACCCTAACCCTAACCCTAACCCTTACCCTAACCCTCAACCTAACCCTAACCCTATCTCTAAACCTAACCATAACCCTAACCCTTACTCTAAACCTAATCATAACCCTAACCTAATCCTTACCCTTACGCTAACCCTAACCCTAACCTTAACCATAACCCTAACCCTAACCTAACCCTTACCCTTACCCTAACCCTAATGATAAACCTAACCCTAACCCTAACACTATACCTAACCATACCCTTTACCCTTACTCTAACCCTAACCCTAAAGCTAATTCTAACCGTAACGCCTAACCCTAAACCTAACCCTAACCCTTACGCTTACCCTAACCCTAAACCTAACCATAACCCTAACCCTTAACCTAACCCTAACACTAACCCTAACACTAACAATTACCCTTACCCTAACCCTAACCATAACCATAACCATGACCCTTACCCTAACCCAAAACCTTACAATATCCCTAACCCTAACACTAACCCTAACCCTTACCCTAAACATAAACCTATCCCCTAACCCTATCCCTTACCCGAACCCTAACCTTAAACCTAAACCCTAACCCTAACACTTACTCGAACCCTAACCCTAAACCTAACCCTTACCCTTAACCTAACCCTAAATTTAACTCTAACCCTAACCATAACCCTAACAGTTACCCTAACCCTAACCTTAAACCCAACACTAAACCTAACAATAACCCTGACCCTAACCCTGACACTTACCCTAACCCTAATCGTAACCCTAACCCTAAACCTTACCATAACCTAACCCGAACCCTAACCCTAACCCTAACACTTACCCTAAACCTAACCCTAACCCTAATCCTAGCCCTAACCCTTACACTAACCCTAACACTAACCCTAAAGCTAACCCTTATCCTAACCCTAACCCTAACCCTTAACCTAACCCTAACACTAAGTCTAAACTCTAACCCTAACACTTACCCTAAACCTAACCCTAAGCTAACCCCAACCCTAACTTCTAACCCTAACCCTTACCCTAATCCCTAACACTAAACCTAACCTTAACCCTTATCCTTATCCTAAACCTAACCCTAACCCTAACACTTACCCTTACCCTAACCGCTACCCTAACCCTAACCCTAACCCTAACCCTTACCCTAACCCTAACCCTAATTCTAACCCTAAGCTTTACCCTTACCCTAACCCTAAACCTAACCCTAACCCTAACCATAACCCCAGTCCTTACCCTAACCCTAACCCTAACCCTAACCTAAACCTAATACTTACCCTTACCCTATCCCTAACCGTAAACCTATCCCTAACCCTTCCCCTTCCCGTAACCCTAACGCTAACCCTAACCCTAAACCTAACCCTAACCCTAACCCTTACCCTTACCCTAACCCTAACCATAAACCTAAACCTAACCCTTACTCTTACCCTAACCCTAACCCTAACCTTAACCCTAAACCTAACCTTAACCCTAACCCTTATCCTTTCCCTAACCCTAACCCTAACCCTAACCCTACCAAAAACCTAAGCCTTACCCTTACCCTATCCCTAACCGTAAACCTAACCCTAACCCTTCCCCTTACCCTAACCCTAACCCTAACCCTAACCTTAACCATAACCCTTACTCTTACCCTAACCCTAAACCTAATCCTAACCCTAAACCTAACCCTAACCCTAACCCTAACCCTTCCCTAACCCTAACCTAACCCTAAGCCTAACTCTAAACCTAACCCTAAACCTAACCCTTACCCTAACCCTAACCGTAACCTAATCCTTACCTTTACCCTAACCATAACCCTAAACTTAACCCTAAACCTACACCTAACCCGAATCCTTACCCTTACCCTTACCCTAACCATAAACCTAACCCTAAATCTAACACTATACCTAACCCTACCCTTTACACTTACTCTAACCCTAACCCTAACCCTAACCCTAACCCTAACCCTTACCCTAACCCCTACCCTAACCCTAACCCTAATCCTTACCCTAACCCCAACCCTAACCCTAACCCTAACCTTTACCCTTACCCTAACCCTAAACCTAACCCTAACCCTGACCCTAACCCTAACCCTTACCCTAAACCTAACCCTAATCCTAACCCTAACCCTTCCCTTATCCTAACCCCAAAACTAACCCTAACACTTACCCTTACCGTAACCCCAACCCTAACCATAACCCTTACCCAAAACCTAACCCTAACACTAAACCTTACCCTTACCCTAACCCTAACCCTAACCCTAAACCTAACCCTTACCCTTACCCTAACCGTAAACCTAACCGCAAGTCTAAACCTAACCCTAACCCTAACCCTAACCCTTACCCTCACCCTAACCCTACACCTAAACCTAACCTTTACTCTTACCCTAAACCTAACCCTAACCTTAACCCTAACCCTAAACCTAAACCTAACCTTAACCCTAACCCTTATCTTTCCCTAACCCCAACCCTAACCCTAAGCCTAAACCTAACCCTAACCATAAACTTAAGCCTTACCCTTACCCTAAACCTAACCGTAAACCTAACCCTAACCCTTCCCCATACCCTAACCCTAACCCTAACCCTAACCTTAACCCTAACCCTTACTCTAACCCTAACCCTAACCCTAACCCTTAACCTAACCCCTACCCTAAACCTAAACCTAACCCTTACCCAAACCCCAACCCTAACCCTAACCCTAACCTTTACCTTTACCCTAACCCTAAACCTAAACCTAACCCTGACCCTAACCCTAAACCTTACCCTAATCCTAACCCAAACCCTTCCCTTATCCTAACCCCAAACCTAACCCTAACACTTACCCTTACACTAACCCCAACCCTAACCCTAACCCTAACGCTAACCCTATCCCTAACCCTAACCCTTACCCTTACCCTAACCCTAAACCTAACCCTAAACCTAACCCTAACCCTAAACCTTACCCTTACCCTACCCCTAACCCTAACCCTCACCCTAAACCTTACCCTTACACTAAACCTAACCATAACCCTTACCCTAACACTTCCCCTTATCTTAACCCTTATCCTAACCCTTACCCTAAACCTAAACCTAAACCTTAACCTAACCCTAACACTAACTCTAACCTCTAACCCTAAACCTTACCCCAAACCTAACCCTAAACCTAACACTTACCCTATCCTCTAACCCTAACCCTTACCTAACCCCTAACATTAACCCTAATCCTAACCCTAAACCTTACCCTTACCCTAACCCTACCCCTAACTCTAAACCTAACCCTTACCCTTACCCTACCCATAACCCAATACCTAACCCTAACCATAAACCTAACCCTTACCCTAACCCTAACCCTAATCCTAACCCTAACCCTTACCCTTACCCTAACCCTACCCCTAACTCTAAACCTAACCCTTACCCTTACTCTTACCCTAATCCTAAACCCAAACCTAACCCTAAACCTAACCCTAACCCTAACCCTAACGCATCCCTAACCCTAACCCTAAGCCTAAGCCTAACTCTAAACCTAACCCTAACCATAACCCTTACCCTAACCCTAACCCTAACCCTAACCTAATCCTAACCTTTACCCTAACCCTAACCGTAAACTTAACCCTAAACCTAAACCTAACCCAAATCCTTACCCTTACCCTAACCCTAACCATAAACCTAACCCTAACTTTAACACTATACCTAACCCTACCCTTTACCCTTACTCTAACACTAATCCTAATCCTAACCCTAACCCTTAACCTAACCCCTACCCTAACCCTAACCCTAACCCTTACCCTAACCCCAAACCTAACCCTAACCCTAACCTTTACCCTTACCCTAACCCTAAACCTAATCCTATCCCTGACCCTAACCCTGACCCTTACCCTATCCCTAATCCTAATCCTAACCATAACCCTTCCCTTATCCTAACCCCAAACCTAACCCTAACACTTACCCTTACCCTAACCCCAACCCTAACCCTAACCCTTACCCTAAACCTAACCCTATCCCTAACCCTAACCCTTACCCTTACCCTAACACTAAACCTAACCCTAAACCTAACCCTAACCCTAACCCTTAACCTTACCCTAACCCTAACCCTAACCCTCACCCTAAACCTTACCCTTACCCTAAACCTAACCATAACCGTTACCCTAACCCTTACCCTTATCCTAACCCTTATCCTAACACTAACCCCAAACCTAACCCTAACCCTTAACCTAACACTAGCACTTACTCTAACCTCTAACCCTAAACTTTACCCTGAACCTAACCCTAAACCTAAGACTTACCCTATCCTCTAACCCTAAACCTTACCTTTACACAAACACTAACCCTAAACTTAACCTAACTCTAACTCTAAACCTAACCCTTACCCTTACAATAACCCTAACCCTAAACCTAACCCTAACACTAACCCTAAACCTATTCCTAACCCTATCCCTTAACCTTACCCTAACACTAACCCTAAACCTAACTATAACCGTAACCCCTATCCCTAAACCTAACCCTAACCCTTACCCTTACCCTAACTCCTACACTAACCCTAACCCTAACCCTTACCCTACCCGTAACCCTAACCCTAACCTTAAACCCAACCCTAAACCTAACTCTAACCCTAAGCCTAACCCTTCCCCTAACCCTAACCCTAACACTAACACTTACCCTTACCCTAACCCTAACACTAACCCTAACCCTAAGCATAACCCTTACCCTAACCCTAAACCTAACCGTAACCTTTAACCTAACCCTAACCCTAACACTAACCCTAATCCTTACCCTAATCCTAAACCTAACCTTAAACCTAACCCGAACCCTTACCCTAACCCTAACCCTAATCCTAACTTAACCCTTACCCTTACCGTAACGCTACCCTAAACCTAAACCTATACCTCACCCTAACCTTAAACCTAAACCTTACCCTTACCGTAACCCTAACCCTAAACCTAACAGTAACCCTAACCCTAACCCTTACCCTTAACCTAACCCTAACCCTAAACCTAACCCAAACCCTTACCCTTACACTAACCCTAACCCTAACCTTAACCCAAACCCTAACCCTAAACCTAACCTTAACCCTAACGCTTATCCTTTCCCTAAACCCTAACCCTAACCCTAACCATAAACCTAAGCCTAACCCTATACCTAACTCTTACCCTTACCTTAACCTTAACCCTAAACCTAACCCTAACCCTTACACTTACCCTAACCCTAACCCTAACCCTAACCTTAACTATAAACCTTACCCTTACCCTAACCCTAACCCTAATCCTAACCCTAAACCTAACCCTAACCCTAACCCTAACCCTAACCTAACCCTTATCCTTACCCTAACCCTAAACCTAAACTTAATCCTAAACCTAACCCTAACCCAAACCCTTACCTTACACTAACCCTAACCCTAACCTTAACCCTAAACCTAACCCTAAACCTAACCTTAACCCTCACCCTTATCCTTTCCCTAAACCCTAACCCTAACCCTAAACCTTACCCTTACTCTAAACCTAACCCTAACCCTTACTCTAATTCTAACCCTAACCCTATTCCTAACCCTTACCCTTACCTTAACACTAATCCTAACCCTACACCTTACCCTTACCCTTACCCTAACGCTAACCCTAACCCGAAACCAAACACATACCCTAACACATACCTTACTCTAATCCTAAAACTGACCCTAACAGTAACCCTAAACCTAACACTAAACCTAAACCTAACCCTAACCGTTACCCTAACCCTAACTTTAACCCCAACACTAAACCTACCCCTAACCCTAACCCTATACCTTACCCTTACCCTAACCCTAACCCTAAACCTAACACTAACGCTTACCCTTACCCTAACCCTAATTCTAACCCCTAATCCTTATCCTAACCCTAACCCTAACCCTAACCCTAACTCTAACGCTTACCATTACACTAACCCTAACCCTAACCCTAACCCTTCACCTTACCCTAACCCTAAACCTTAACCTAACCCTAACCTTCACCCTAAACTTAACCCTTACGCTAACCATAACCCTAATCCTAACTCTAACCCTTAACCTTACCCTAACACTAGCCCTAACCCTAACCCTAACCCTAAACTTAACCCTAACCCTTACCCTTACCCTAACCCTAACCCTCACCCTAAACCTAAACATAACCCTAACCCTAACCCTTATCCTTACCCTAACCCTAACCCAAAACCTAACCCTAAACCTAACCCCTACCCTAACCCTAACCCTAACCCTAACCCTAACCCTTACCCTAACCCTAATCCTAATCCTAACCATAACCTTTATCCTTACCCTAACCCTAAACCTAACCCTAACCCTAACTCTAACCCTAACCCTTACCCTTACTCTAACTCTAACCCTAACCCTAAACCTTACCCTTCCTCTAAACCTAACCCTAACCCTTACTCTAAATCTAACCCTAACCCTAACCCTACACCTTACCCTTACCCTTACCCTAACGCTAACCCTAACCCGAAACCAAACACATAACCTAACACATACCCTTACTCTAATCCTAACACTAACCCTAACAGTAACCCTAAACCTAACACTAAACCTAAACCTAACACTAACCCTAACCGTTACCCTAACCCTAACCTTAACCCCAACACTAAACCTAACCCTAACCCTAACCCTAAACCTTACCCTTAACCTAACCCTAACCCTAAACCTAATACTAACCCTAAACCTATCCCTAAGCCTCCACTTAACCCTAATCCTAACACATACCCTTACCCTAACCCTAACTCTAACCCTAAAACGAACCCTAACCCTAACCTTAACCTTAACCCTTACACTTACCCTAACCCTAACCCTAACCTAACCCTAAACTTAACTCTAACCCTAACACATACCCCTACCCTAACCCTAAACCTAACCCTCACCCTAACATTTACACTTAAACTAACCCTAACACTAACGCTACCTCTTACCCTAACCCTAACACTAACACTAACCCTAACCCTTCCCTAACCCTAACTCTAACCCCTAATCCTTACCCTAACCCTAACCCTAACCCTAACTCTAACGCTTACCCTTACCCTAACCCTAACAATTAACCTTACCCTAACCCTAACCCTTACGCTAACCCTAAGCTTAACCCTAAACTTAACCCTTACCCTAACCATAACCCTAATCCTAACTCTAACCCTTAACCTTACCCTAACACTAACCCTAATCCTAACCCTAACCCTAACCCTAACCTTAACCCTAATCCTTACCCTTACCCTAACCCGAACCCTAACCCTAAACCTAAACATAACCCTAACCCTAACCCTTACCCTTACCCTAACCCTAACCCAAAAGCTAACCCTAACCCTTACCCATACCCAAAACTAACCCTCATGTTAACCCTAACCCTAACCCTAAACCTAACCCTAACTGTAACCCTTATTCTTTCCCTAACCCTAACAGTAACCCTAATCCTAAACCTAACCCTTACCCTAACCCTAACCCTAACCCTTATCCTAACTTTAACCCTAACCCTAACCCTAACCCTTAACCTAACACTAACACCAACCCTAACCCCAAAAGCTAACCCTTACACTATCCATAACACTAACCCTAACCCTAAACCCTAACACTAACCCTAACTCTAACCCTAACCCTGCCCTAACCCTTAACCTTATCCTAACCCTCACCCTAACCCTAACCCTAACCCTTACCCTTACCTTAACCCTAACCCTTAACCTAACCCTTACCCTTACCCTAGTTAAACCTAACCCTAACCCTAACTCTAACCTTCAACATGCGCTTACCCTAACCCTAGCCCTAACCCTAACCGTAACCCTAAACCTAACCCTAAACCTAACCCTAACCCAAACCCTAACCCTTACCATAACCCTAATCTTAACCCCAACACTAAACCAAACCCTAATCCTAACCCTAACCCTAACCGTAACCCTAAACCTAACCCAAAACCTAACCCTAACCCTAACCACTACCCTAACCCTAACCCTAAGCCTAACCCTTACCCTAACTCTAACCCTAAACCTAACCCTAACCTTTACCCTTACCCTAACCCTAAACCTAACCCTAACCCTAACCCTTACCCTTACTCTAACCCTAACCCCAAACCTAAACCTTATCCTTACTCTAAACCTAACCCTAACCCTTACACTAAATCTAATCCTAACCCTAACCCTAACCATTACCCTTGCCTTAACCCTAATCCTAACCCTACAACTTACCCTTACCCTTATCCTAATGCTAACCCTAACCCGAAACCAAACACATACCCTAACACATACCTTACTCTAATCCTAACACTAACCCTAACAGTAACCCTAAACCTAACACTAAACCTAACCCTAACCGTTACCCTAACCCTAACCTTAACCCCAACACTAAACCTACCCCTAACCCTAACCCTAAACCTTACCCTTACCCTAACCCTAACCCTAAACCTAACCCTAACCCTAACCCTATCCCTAAGCCTCAACTTAACCCTAACCCCAATCCTAACCCTAACCCATACCCTTACCCTAACCCTAACCCTAACCCTAAAACTAACCCTAACCCTAACCTTAACCCTAACCCTTACACTTACCCTTACCCTAACCCTAACCCTAACCCTCACCCTAACATTTACACTTAACCTAATCCTAAATCTAACGCTACGCCTTACCCTAACCCTAACCCAAACACTAACCCTAACCCTTACCCTAACCCTAACTCTAACCCCTAATCCTTATCCTAACCCTAACCCTAACCCTAAATCTAACCCTAACTCTAACGCTTACCTTACCCTAACCCTAAACCTAACCCTTAACCTTACCCTAACCCTAAACCTTCCCCTAACCCTAACCTTAACCCTAAACTTAACCCTTACCCTAACCATAACCCTCATCCTAACTCTAACCCTTAACCTTACCCTAAACCTAACCCTAACCCTAACCCTAAACTTAACCCTAACCCTTACCATTACCCTAACCCTAACCCTCACCCTAAACCTAAATATAACCCTAACCCTCACCCTTACCCTTACCCTAACACGAACCCAAAACCTAACCCTAACCCTAACCCCTACCCTAACCCTAACCCTAACCCTTACCCTAACCCTAACCCTAATCCTAACCCTAACCTTTACCCTTACCCTAACCCTAAACCTAACCCTAACCCTAATCCTAACCCTAACCCTTACACTAATCCTAAACCTAACCCTAACCCTAAACCTTATCCTTACTCTAAACCTAACCCTAACCCTTACTCTAAATCTAACCCTAACCCTAACCCTAACCCTTACCCTTAACTTAACCCTAATCCTAACCCTACACCTTACCCTTACTCTTACCCTAACGCTAACCCTAACCCGAAACCAAACACATACCCTAACACATACCCTTACTCTAATCCCAACACTAACCCTAACAGTAACCCTAAACCTAACACTAAACCTAACCCTAACCCTAACCCTAACCGTTACCCTAACCCTAACCTTAACCCCAACACTAAACCTAACCCTAACCCTAACCCTAAACCTTACCCTTACCCTAACCCTAACCCTAAACCTAACCCTAACCCTAACCCTATCCCTAATCCTCAACTTAACCCTAACCCCAATCCTAACCCTAACCCTAACCCTAACCCTTAACCTTACCCTAACCCTAAACCTTACCCTAACCCTAACCTTAACCCTAAACTTAACCCTTACCCAAACCATAACCCTAATCCTAACTCTAAACCTTAACCTTACCCTAACAGTAACCCTAACCCTAACCCTAACCGTAACCCTAACCCTAACCCTAACCTTAACCCTAACCCTTACCCTTACCCTAACCCTAACCCTAACCCTAAACCTAAACATAACCCTAACCCTAACCCTTACCCTTACCCTAACCCTAACCCAAAACCTAACCCTAACCCATACCCATACCCAAACCTAACCCTCACGTGAACCCTAACCCTAACCCTAACCCTAACCCTAACACTTATCCTTTCCCTAACCCTAACTGTAACCCTAATCCTAAACCTAACCCTTACCCTAACCCTAACCCTTATCCTAACTTTAACCCTAACCCTAACCCTTAACCTAACCCTAACGCTAACCCTTACACTAACCATAACCCTAACCCTAATCCTAACCACTAACACTAAGCCTAACCCTCCCCTAACCCTTAACCTTATCCTAACCCTCACCCGAACCCTAACCCTTACCCTTGCCTTAACCCTAACCCTTACCCTAACCCTTACCCTAACCCTAACCCTTACCCTAGCTAAACCTAACCCTAACCCTAACTCTAACCTTCAACATGCCCTTACCATAACCCTAACCATAACCATAACCCTAAACCTAACCGTTACCCTTACCGTAAACTTAACCCCAACACTAAACCTAACCCTAACCCTAAAACTTACCCTAAACCTAACCCTAAACCTAACCCTAACCCTAACCCTATCCCTAAGCCTCAACTTAACCCTAACCCCAATTCTAACCCTAAAACATACCCTTACCCTAAC
Organism: Megascapheus bottae; assembly: GCA_024803745.1. Lineage (NCBI taxonomy): Eukaryota > Metazoa > Chordata > Mammalia > Rodentia > Geomyidae > Megascapheus > Megascapheus bottae. The sequence goes on along the minus strand of JANJXV010000047.1, from coordinate 3,586,987 downwards.
CCTAACCCTAACCCTAAAACTAACCCTAACCCTAACCTTAACCCTAACCCTTACACTTACCCTAACCCTAACCCTAACCTAACCCTAAACTTAACTCTAACCCTAACACTTACCCTTACCCTAACCCTAACCCTAACCCTGACCCTAACATTTACACTTAACCTAACCCTAACCCTAACACTAACCCTAACCCTTACCCTAACCCTAACTATAACCCGTAATCCTTAACCTAACCCTAACCCTAACCCTAACTCTAACGCTTACCCTTACCCTTACCCTAACCCTAACCCTAACCCTTAACCTTACCCTAACCCTAACCCTTACCCTAACCCTAACCTTAACCCTAAACTTAACCCTTACCCTAACCATAACCCTAATCCTAACTCTAACCCTTAACCTTACCCTAACACTAACCCTAATCCTAAACCTAACCCTAAACCTTACCTTAACCCTAACCCTTAACCTTACCCTAACCCTAACCCTAACTCTAATCCTAAACATAACACTAACCCTAACCCTTACCCTTACCCTTACCCTAACCCTAACCCAAAACCTAACCATAACCCTTACCCATACCCAAACCTAACCCTCATGTGAACCCTAACCCTAACCCTAAACCTAACCCTAACCCTAACCCTTATCCTTTCCCTAACCCTAACTGTAACCCTAATCCTAAACCTAACCCTTACCCTAACCCTAACCCTTATCCTAACTTTAACCCTAACCCTAACACTAACCCTTAACCTAACCCTAACAACAAACCCTAACCCCTAATGCTAACCCTTACACTAACCATAACCCTAACCCTAACCCCTAACACTAACCCTCACCCTAACCCTAACCATTACCCTTGCCTTAACCCTAACCTTTACCCTAACCCTTACCCTTACCCTAGCTAAACCTAACCCTAACCCTAACTCCAACCTTCAACATGCCCTTACCCTATCCCTATCCCTAAACCTTAGCCTAACCCTAAACATAAACCTAAACCTAACTCTAAACCAAACCCTAAACCTTACCATAACCCTAATCTTAACCCCAACATTAAACCTAACACTAACCCTAACCATAACCCTAACACTTACCCTTACCTTAACACTAACCCTAACCCTAACCCTAACCCTTAGCCTAACCCTAACCCTAACCCTAAAAATAACCCTAACCCTAAGCTAAAACTAACCCTTACCCTTACCCTAACCCTAAACCTAACCCTAAACCTAAACCTAACCCTAACCCTAACCCTAACCCTTACCCTTACCCTAACCCTAACCCTAAACTTAAACCTAACCCTTAGTCTTACCCTAAACCTAACCCTAACCTTAACCCTAACCCTAACACTAAACCTAAACTTAACCCTAAATCTTATCCTTTCCCTAACCCTAATCCTAACTCTAACCCTAAACCTAACACTAACCCTAAACCTAAGCCTTACCCTTACCCTAACCCTAACCCTAAACCTAACCCTAACCCTAAACCTTCACCTTACCCTAACCCTAACCCTACCACTAACCCTAACCTTAACCCTAACCGTTACCCTTACCCGAACCCTAAACCTAACCCTAACCCTAAACCTAACCCTAACCCTAACCCTAACCCTTACCCTAACCCTAAACCTAACCCTAACCCTATCTCTAAACCTAACCATAACCCTAACCCTTACCCTAACACTAACCCTAACCTAATCCTTACCCTTAACCTAACCCTAACCCTAACCTTAACCATAACCCTAACCCTAACCTAAACCTTACCCTTACCCTAAACCTAACGATAAACTTAACCCTAACCCTAACACTATACCTAAACCTACCCTATACCCTTACTCTCACCCTAACCCTAAACCTAACTCTAACCTTAACCCCTAACTCTAAACCTAAACCTAACCCTTACCCTTACCCTAACCCTAAACCTAATCCTAACCCTAACCCTTAAACTAACCCTAACACTAACCCTAACACTAACACTTACCCTTACCCTAACCCTAACCCTAACTATAACCATAACCCTTACTCTAACCCAAAACCTTACCCTAACCCTAACCCTAACACTAACCCTAACCGTTACCATAACCATAAACCTAACCCCTAACCCTATCCCTTACCCGAACCCTAACCTTAAACCTAACTCCTAACCCTAACACTTACTCGAAACCTAACCCTAACCCTAACCCTTACCCTTAACCTAACCCTAAATTTAACTCTAACCCTAAACCTAACCCTAACCGTTACCCTAACACTAACCTTAAACCCAACACTAAACCTAACCCTAACCCTAACCCTAACCCCTAACACTAACCCTAACCCTAACCCTAACCCTAACACGAACACTTACTCTGACCCTTACCCTAAACCTAACCCTAACCCTGACCCTAAACCTGACACTTACCCTAAACCTAACCCTAACCCTAATCCTAACCCTAACCCTTACCCTAACCCTAACACTAACCCTAAAGCTAACCCTTATCCTAACCCTAACCCTAACCCTAACCCTTAACCTAACCCTAACACTAACTCTAAACTCTAACCCTAACACTTACCCTAAACCTAACCATAACCCTAACCCGAACCCTAACCTCTAACCCTAACCCTTACCCTAACCCCTAACACTAACCCTAACCCTAACCCTTACCCTTATTCTAACCCTAAACCTAACCCTAACACTTACCCTTACCCTAACCGCTACCCTAACCCTAACCCTAACCCTAACCCTAACCCTAAACCTAACCCTAACCTTAACCCTAACCCTTCCCTAACCCTAACCCTAACCCTAAGCCTAACTCTAAACCTAACCCTAACCCTAACCCTTACCTTAACCCTAACCCTAACCTAATCCTTACCTTTACCTAATCCTAACCCTAAACTTAACCCTAAACCTAAACCTAACCCGAATCCTTACCCTTACCCTAATCCTAACCATAAACCTAACCCTCACTCTAACACTATACCTAACCCTACACTTTACTCTTACTCTAACCCTAACCCTAACCCTAACCCCAACCCTTACCCTAACCCCAACCCTAACCCTAACCCCAACCCTTACCCTAACCCCTACCCTAACCCTAAACCTAATCCTTACCCTAACCCCAACCCTAACCCTAAACCTAACCTTTACCCTTACCCTAACCCTACACCTAACCCTAACCCTGACCATAACCCTAACCCTAACCCTAACCCTAATCCTAACCCTAACCCTAACCCTTCCTTTATCCTAACCCCAAACCTAACCCTAACACTTACCTTTACCCAAACCCAAACCCTCGCCCTATCCCTAATCCTAACACTTACCCTAAACCAAACCCTAACCCTAACCCTTAGCCTTACCCTAACCCTAAACCTAAACCTAAACCTAACCCTTACCCTTACCCTAACCCTAAACCTAACCCTAACCCTAAACCTAACCCTAACCCTAACCGTAACCCTTACCCTAACCCTAACCCTAAACCTAAACGTAACACTTACTCTTACCCTAAACCTAACCCTAACCTTAACCCTAACCCTAACCCTAAACCTAACCTTAACCCTAACCCTCATCCTTTCCCTAACCCTAACCCTAACCCTAAACCTAACCCTAACCATACACCTAAGCCTTACCCTTACCCTAAACCTAACCGTAAACTTAACCCTAACCCTGACACTTACCCTAACCCTAACCCTAACCCTAACCCTAACCTGAACTCTAACCCTTACTCTTACCCTAACCCTAAACCTAACCCTAACCCTAAACCTAACCCTAACCCTCACCCTAACCCTTCCCTAACCCTAACCCTAAAACTAAGCCTAACTCTAAAGCTAATCCTAACCCTAACTCTTACCCTAACCCTAACCCTAACCCTAACCCTAACCTAATCCTTACATTACCCTAACCCTAACCCTAAACTTAACCCTAAACCTAAACCTAACCCGAATCCTTACCCTTACCCTAACCCAACCATAAACCTAACCCTAACTCTAACACTATACCTAACCCTACCCTTTACCCTTACTCTAATACTAAACCTAACCCTAACCCTAACCCTTAACCTAAACCCAATCCTAACCCTAACCCTAACCCTTATCCTAACCCAAACCCTAAACCTAACCCTAAACTTTATCCTTACCCTAAACCTAAACCTAACCCTAACCCTGACCCTAACCCTTACCCTTACCCTTACCCTAACCCTAACCCTAATCCTTACCCTAACCCTTCCCTTATCCTAACCCCAAACCTAACCCTAACACTTACCCTTACCATAACCCCAATCCTAACCCTAACCCTAACCCTAACCCTTACCCTAAACCTAACCCTATCCCTAACCCTAACCGTTACCCTTACCCTAACCCTAAACCTAACCCTAAACCTAACCCTAACCCTAACCCTTACCCTTACCCTAACCCTAACCCTAACCCTCACCCTAAACCTGACCCTTACCCAAAACCTAAGCATAACCCTTACCCTAACCCTTACCCTTATCCTAACCCTTATCCTAACCCTAAGCCTAAACCTAACCCTAA
>JANJXV010000047.1:3525000-3575000 GCA_024803745.1 Megascapheus bottae | reverse complement strand
TAACCCTAACCTTAAACCCAACCCTAAACCTAACCCTAACCCTAAGCCTAAAACTTACCCTAACCCTAACCCTAACCCTAACACTAAAACTTACCCTTACCCTAACCCTAACACTAACCCTAACCCTAAGCATAACCCTTACCCTAACCCTAAACCTAACCCTAACCCTTACCCTAACGCTAACCCTAACACTAACCCTAAACCTTACCCTAACCCTAAACCTAACCCGAACCCTTACCCTAACCCTAACCCTAATCCAAACTTAACCCTTACCCTTACAGTAACGCTACCCTAACCCTAAACCTAAACCTCACCCTAAACTTAACCCTAAACCTTAACCTTAACCTAACCCTAACCCTAAACCTAACAGTAACCCTAACCCTAACCCTTACCCTTACCCTAACCCTAACCCAAAACCTAACCCAAACCCTTACCCTTACACTAACCCTAACCCTAACCTTAACCCAAAACCTAACCCTAAACCTAACCTTAACCCTAACCCTTATCCTTTCCCTAAACCCTAACCCTAACCCTAACCCTAAACCTAAGCCTAACCCTAAACCTAACTCTTACCCTTACCTTAACCCTAACCCTAAACCTAACCCTAACCCTTACACTTACCCTAACCCTAACCCTAACCCTAAACTTAACCCTAAACCTTACCCTTACCCTAACCCTAACCCTAATCCTAACCCTAACCCTAACCCTAACCCTAACCTAACTCTTATCCTTACCCTATCCCTAACCCTAACCTTAACCCTAAACCTAACCCTAACCCAAACCCTTACCCTTACACTTACCCTAACCCTATCTTTAACCTAAACCTAAACCTAAACCTAACCTTAACCGTCACCCTTATCCTTTCCCTAAACCCTAACCCTAACCCTAACTCTAACACTATACCTAACCCTACCCTTTACCCTTACTCTAACCCTAACCCTAAACGTAACCCTAACCCTAATCCTCACCCTAACCCCTACCCTAAACCTAACCCTAACATTAACCCTTAAACTAAACCTAACCTTTACCCTTACCCTAACCCTAAACCTAACCCTAACCCTAACCCTAACCCAAACCCTAACCCTTACCCTTAATCTAACCCTAACACTGACCCTAACCCTAAAACTTACGCTTACTCTAAACCTAACCATAACCCTTACTCTAAATCTAACCCTAACCCTAACCCTAACCCTTACCCTTACCTTAACCCTAATCCTAAACCTACACCTTACCCTTACACTTACCATAACGCTAACCCTAACCGAAACCAAACACATACCCTAACACATACCCTTCCTCTAATCCTAACACTAACCCTAACAGTAGCCCTAAACCTAACCCTAAACCTAACCCTAACCCTAACCCTATCCCTAAGCCTCAACTTAACCCTAACATCAATCCTAACCATAACCCATACCCTTACCCTAACCCTAACCCTAAACCTAAAACTAACCCTAACCCTAACCTTAACCCTAACCCTTACACTTACCCTAACCCTAACCCTAACCTAACCCTAAACTTAACTCTAACCCTAACACTTACCCTTACCCTAACCCTAACCCTAACCCTCACCCTAACATTTACAGTTAAACTAATCCTAACCCTAACGCTACCCCTTACCCTTACCCTAACCCGAACACTAACCCTAACCCTTACCATAACCCTAACTCTAACCCCTAATCCTTATCCTAACCCTAACCCTAACCCTAACCCTAACTCTAAAGCTTACCCTTACCCTAAACCTAACTAAACCCTTAACCTTACCCTAAACCTCAACCTTACCCTAACCCTAACCTTAACCCTAAACTTAACCCTTACCCTAACCATAACCCTAAACCTAACTCTGACCCTTAACCTTACCCTAACCCTAACCCTAACCCTAACCCTAACCCAAACTCTTACCCTTACCTTAACCCTAACCCTAAACATAACCCTAACCGTAACCCTTACCCTTACCCTAACCCTAAGCGAAAACCTAACCCTAACGCTAACCACTACCCTAACCCTAACCCTAACCCTAACCCTTACCCTAACCCTAACCCTAATCCTAACCCTAACCTTTACACTTACCCTAACCCTAACCCTAACCCTAAACCTAACACTTACCCTAAACCTAACCCTAACCCTAATCCTAACCCTAACCCTTACCCTAACCCTAACACTAACACTAAAGCTAACCCTTATCCTAACCCTAACCCTAAGCCTAACCCTTAACCTAACCCTAACACTAACTCTAGTCACTAACCCTAACACTTATCTTAACCTAACCCTAACCCTAACCCCAAACCTAACCTCTAACCATAACCCTTACCCTAACCCCTAACACCAACCCTAACCCTAACCCTTACCCTTATCCTAACCCTAACCCTAACCCTAACACTTACCCTTACCCTAACCCCTACCCTAACCCTAACCCTAACCTTAACCTTACCCTAACCCTAACCCTAATTCTAACCCTAAGCTTTACCCTTACCCTATCCCTAAACCTAAACCTAACCCTAACCATAACCCTAACCCTTATCTTTACCCTAACTCTAACACTAACCCTAACCCTGACCTAAACCTAACCCTTACCATTACCCTAATCCTAAATCTAACCGTAACCTTAAACCTAACCCTAACCCTAAACCTAAACCTAACCCTTACCCTTAACCTAACACTAAACCTAACCCTAACCCTAAACCTAAACCTAACCCTTACCCTTACCCTAACTCTAACCCTAACCCTAACCCTAACCTAAACCTAACCCTTACCCTTACCCTAATCTTAAACCTAACCCTAACCCTTACCCTAACCCTAACCCTAAACCTAAACCTAACCCTTACCCTTACCCTAACACTAAACCTAACCCTAACACTAAACCTAACCCTAACCCTAACCCTTACCCTAACCCTAACCCTAAACCTAACCCTTACTCTTACCTTAAACCTAACCCTAACCTTAACCCTAACCCTAACCCTAAACCTAACCTTAACCCTAACACTTATCCTTTCCCTAACTCTAACCCTAACCCTAACCCTAAACCTAACCCTAACAATAAACCTAAGCCTTACCCTTACCCTAACCCTAACCATAAACCTAACCCTAAACCATTCCCTTACCCTAACCCTAACCCTAACCATAACCTTAACCCTAACCCTAACTCTTACCCTAAAACTAAACCTAACCCATCCCTAAACCTAACCCTAACCCTAACCCTAACCCTAAGCCTAACTCTAAACCTAATCCTAACCCTAACCCTTACCCTAACCCTAACCCTAACCCTAACCTTATTCTTACCTTTACCCTAACCCTAACCTTAAACTTAACCCTAAACCTAAACCTAACCCGAATCCTTACCCTTACCCTAACCCTAACCATAAACCTAACCCTAACTCTAACACTATACCTAACCCTACCCTTTACCCTTACTCTAACCCTAACCCTAATCGTAACCCTAACCTTTACCCTTACCCTAACACTAAACCTAACCCTAACCCTGACCCTAACCCTAACCCTAACCCTTACACTAACCCTAACCCTTACCCTAACCCCTACCCTAACCCTTACCCTAACCCTAATCCTAATCGTAACCCTAACCTTTACCCTTACCCTAATCCTAAAACAATACGTAACCCTGACCCTAACCCTAACCCTTACCCTAACCCTAACCCTAATCCTAACCCTAACCTTCCCTCAACCTAACCCCAAACCTAACCCTAACCCTTACCCTTACCCTAACCCCAACCCTAACCCTAACCCTAACCCTAACCCTTACCCTAACCCTTACCCTAAACCTAACCCTAACCCTAACTCTTACCCTTACCCTTACCCTAAACCTAACCCTAAACCTAACCCCAACCCTAACCCTTACCCTTACCCTAACCCTAACACTAACCCTCACCCTAAACCTTACCCTTACCCTAAACCTAACCATAACCCTTACCCTAACTCTTACCCTTATCCTAACCCTTACCCTAACCCTAAACCTAAACGTAACCCTAACCCTTAACCTAACCGTAACACTAACTCTAACCTCTAACCATAAACCTTACCCTAAACCTAACCCTAAACCTAACACTTACCCTATCCTCTAACCCTAACCCTTACCCTAACCCCTAACACTAACCCTAATCCTAAACCTAACCCTTACCCTTACCTTACCATAACCCGGTACCTAAACCTAACCCTAAACCTAACCCTTACCCTAACCCTAACCCTAATCCTAACCCTAACCCTTACCCTTACCCTAACCCTAAAGCTAACCCTAACCCTAACCCTAACCCTAAACCTTACCCTTACTCTAACCCTAACCCTAACCCTAAACCTTACACTTACTCTAATCCTAACAATAACCCTTAATCTAAATCTAACCCTAACCCTAACCCTAGCCCTAACCCTTAACCTTACCCTAAACCTAACCCTTACCCTAACCCTAACCTTAATCCTAAACTTAATCCTTACCCTAACCATAACCTTAATCCTAACTCTAACCCTTAACCTTACCCTAACACTAACCCTAATCCTAACCCAAAGCCTAACCTAACCTTAACCCTAACCCTTACCCTTACCCTAACCCTAACCCTAAACCTAAACCTAAACATAACCCTAACCCTAACCCTTACCCTTACCCTAACCCAAAACTTAACTCTAACCCTTACCCATACCCAAACCTAACCCTCAAGTTAACCCTAACCCTAACCCTAAACCTAACCCTAACCCTAACCCTTATCCTTTCCCTAACCCTAACTGTAACCCTAATAATAACCCTAACGCTAACCCTAACCCTAACCCTTATCCTAACTTGAACCCTAACCCTAACCCTAACCCTTAACCTAACCCTAACACCAAACCTAACCCCTAACGCTAACCCTTACACTAACCATCACCCTAACCCTAAACCTAAGCCCTAACACTAACACTAACCCTGCCCTAACCCTTAACCTTATCCTAACCCTCACCCTAACCCTAACCCTTACCCTTACCTTAACCCTAACCCTTACCCTAACCCTTACCCTTACCCTAGCTAAACCTAACCCTAACCCTAACTCTAACCTTCAACATGCCCTTACCCTAAGCCTAACGCTAACCCTAACCGTAACCCAAAACCTAACCCTAAACCTAACCCTAACCCAAACCCTAACCCTTATCATAACCCTAATCTTAACCCCAACACTAAACCTAACCCTAAGCCTAACCCTAAACCTAACACTTACCCTTACCCTAACACTAACCCTAATCCTAACCCTAACCCTTAGCCTAAACCCAACCCTAACCCTAAACATAACCCTAACCCTAAGCTAAACCTAACCCTTACCCTTACCATAACCCTAAACCTACCCTAAACCTAAACCTAACCCTAACCCTAACCCTTACCCTTACCCTAAACCTAAACCTAAACTTAAACCTAACCCTTAGTCTTACCCTAAACCTAACCATAACCTTAACCCTAACCCTAACACTAAACCTAACCTAAACCCTTATCCTTTTCCTAATCCTAATCCTAACCCTAACCCTAAACCTAACCCTAACCCTAAACCTAAGACTTACCCTTATCCTAACCCTAAACCTAAACCTAACCCTAAACCTTCACCTTACCCTAACACGAACCCTAACACTAACCCTAAACTTAACCCTAACCCTTGCCCTTACCCATACCCTAAACCTAACCCTAACCCTAAACCTAACCTAACCCTAACCCTAACCCTTACCCTAACCCTAAACCTAACCCTAACCCTATCTCCAAACCTAACCATAACCCTAACCCTAACCCTAACCCTAACCTAATCCTTACCCTAACCCTAACCCAAACCTTAACCATAACCCTAAACCTAACATAACCCTTACCATTACCCTAACCCTAATGATAAAACTAACCCTAACCCTAACACTATACCTAACCCTACCCTTTACCCTAACTCTAAACCTAACCCTAAACCTAACTCTAACCGTAACCCCTAACCCTAAACCTAACCCTAACCCTTACCCTAACCCTAACCCTTAACCTAACCCTAACACTAACCCTAACACAAACAGTTACCCTTACCCTAACCCTAACCCTAACCCTAACCATAACCATAACCCTTATCATAACCCAAAACCTTACACTAACCCTAACCCAAACACTAACCCTAACTCTTACCCTAACCATAAACCTAATCCCTAACCCTATCCCTTACCCGAACCCTAACCTTAAACCTAACCCCTAAACCTAACACTTACTCGAACCCTAACCCTAACCCTAACCATTACCCTTAACCTGACCCTAACTTTAACTCTAACCCTAACCATAACCCTAACCGTTACCCTAACCCTAACCTTAAACCCAACACTAAATCTAACCCTAACCCTAACCCTAACCCTAACCCTAACCCTAACACTAATACTTACTCTTACCTTTACCCTAAACCTAACCCTGACCCTGACCCTAACCCTGACACTTACCCTAACCCTAATCCTTACCCTAACCCTAAACCTTACCCTAACCTAACCCGAACCCTCACCCTAACCATAACACTAACCCTAAACCTAACTCTAACCCTAATCCTAACCCTAACCCTTTCCCTAACCCAAACACTAACCCTACAGCTAACCCTTATCCTAACCCTAACCCTAACCCTAACCCTTAACCTAACCCTAACACTAACTCTAAACTCTAACCCTAACACTTACCCTAAACCTAAACCTAACCCTAACCACAACCCTAACCTCTAACCCTAACCCTTACCCTAACCTCTAACACTAACCCTAACCCTAACCCTTACCATTATAATAACCCTAACCCTAACCCTAACACTTACCCTTACCCTAACCGCTACCCTAACCCTAACCCTAACCCTAACCCTTACCCTAACCCTAACCCTAATTCTAACCCTAAGCTTTACCCTTACCCTAACCCTAAACCTAACCCTAACCCTAACCATAATCCTAACCCTTACACTTACCCTAACCCTAACCCTAACCCTAATCCTAACCCTAACCTAAACCTATCCCTTACCCTTACCCTAACCCTAAACCTAACCCTAACCCTAACCCTTACCCTTACCCTATCCCTAACCCTAAACGTAAACCTAACCCTTACCCTTACCCTAACCCTAATCCTAACTCTAACCCTAAACCTAACCCTAACCATAACCCTAACCCTTACCCTAACTCTAACCCTAAACCTAAACCTCACCCTTACTCTTACCCTAAACCTAACCCTAACCTTAACCCTAACCCTAAACCTAACCTTAACAATAACTCTTATTCTTTCCCTAACCCTAACCTTAACCCTAACCCTACACCTAACCCTACCATAAACGTAAGCCTTACCCTTACCCTATCCCTAATCGTAAACCTAACCCTAAACCGTCACCTTACCCTAACCCTAAACCTAACCCTAACCTTAACCCTAACCCTTACTCTTACCCTAACCCTAACCCTAACCCTAACCCTAAACCTAACCCTAACCTTAACCCTAACCCTTCCCTAACCCTAACCCTAATCCTAAGCCTAACTCTAAACCTAACCCTAACCCTAACCCTTACCTTAACCCTAACCCTAACCTAATCCTTACCTTTACCTAATCCTAACCCTAAACTTAACCCTAAACCTAAACCTAACCCGAATCCTTACCCTTACCCTAATCCTAACCATAAACCTAACCCTCACTCTAACACTATACCTAACCCTACACTTTACTCTTACTCTAACCCTAACCCTAACCCTAACCCCAACCCTTACCCTAACCGCTACCCTAACCCTAAACCTAATCCTTACCCTAACCCCAACCCTAACCCTAAACCTAACCTTTACCCTTACCCTAACCCTACACCTAACCCTAACCCTGACCATAACCCTAACCCTAACCCTAACCCTAATCCTAACCCTAACCCTAACCCTTCCTTTATCCTAACCCCAAACCTAACCCTAACACTTACGTTTACCCAAACCCAAACCCTCGCCCTATCCCTAATCCTAACACTTACCCTAAACCAAACCCTAACCCTAACCCTTAGCCTTACCCTAACCCTAAACCTAAACCTAAACCTAACCCTTACCCTTACCCTAACCCTAAACCTAACCCTAACCCTAACCCTTACCCTAACCCTAACCCTAAACCTAAACCTAACCCTTACTATTACCCTAAACCTAACCCTAATCTTAACCCTAACCCTAACCCTAAACCTAACCTTAACCCTAACCCTTATCCTTTCCCTAACCCTAACCCTAACCCTAAACTTAAACCTAACCCTAACCATAAACCTAAGCCTTACCCTTACCCTCAACCTAACCGAAAACCTAACCCTAACCCTTCCCCTTACCCTAACCCTAACACTAACCTTAACCCTAACCCTTACTCTGACCCTAACCCTAAACCTAACCCTAACTCTAACCGTAACCCCTAACCGTAAACCTAACCGTAAGTCTTACCCTTACCCTAACCCTAACCCTAATCCTAACCCTAACCCTTACCCTTACCATAACCCTAAACCTAACCCTAACCCTAACCTTAACCGTAACCCTAACCCTAACCCTAACCCTGAACCTAACCCCAACCCTAACCCTAACCCTAAACCTAACCCTAACCCTAACCCTAACCCTTAAACCTAACCCTAAATCTAACTCTAATGCTAACCCTAACCCCTAACGCTAACCCTAACCCTTAACCTTAACCATAACCCTAACCCTAACCCTAATCCTAACACTTACCCTTACCCTAACCCTAACCCTAACCTTAACCCTAACCCTAATCCTAAACCTAACCCTAACCCTAATCCTAACACTTACCCTTACCCTAACCCTAACCCTAACCCTAACCCTTACAATTATCCTAACCCTAACCCTAACACTAACACTTACCCTTCCCCTAACCCCTACTCTAACGCTAACCCTAACCCTAACCCTTACCCTAATCCTAACCCTAACCCTAACCCTTACCCTTACCCTAAACCTAAAACTAACCCTAACCATAATCCTTACCCTTAGCCTAACCCTAACCCTAAACATAACCATAACCCTTGCCCTTACCCTAACCCTAAACCTTACCCCAACCCTAACCCTTATCTTAACCCTAACCCTAACCGTAACCCTAACCCTTAACATAACCCTAACACTAACCCTAATCCTAACCCTAACCCTAACCCTAACCCTAACCCTTAACCTAACCCTTACCCTAACCCCGACCCTAACCCTAACCCTAACCCTAACCTTAACCCTAACCCTAACCATCACCCTTACCCTTTCCCTAACCCTAATCTTAAACCTAAACCTAACCCTAACCCTAAACCTTAACATAACCCTAACACTAACCCTAACCCGTAACCCTACCTCAAACTTAAACCTAACCCTAACCCTTACCCTAACCTTAACCCTAACCTTATTCTAACCCTAACCCTAACCTCAAACTTAACCCTAACCCTAACCCTTACCCTAACCCTAAACCTTACTCTAACCCTAACCCTAACATCAACCTTAACCCTAACCCTACCCCTATCCCTTACCCTTACCCTAACCCTAATCCTAACCCTACCCCTAACCCTAACCTTTACCCTAACCCTAAACCGTACCCTAACTCTAACCATAACCCTACCTCAACCTTAACCCTAAACCAAACCATTACCCTAACCCTAACCCTAACGTCAACCTTAACCCTAACCCTAACTTTAAACCTTACCCTAACCCTAACCCTAAACCTAACCCTAACCCTAAACCTAACCCTTACCCTTACCCTAACCCTATCCCTAAACCTAACCCTATCCCTAACCCCTAACCCAAACCCTAAACCTAACCCTAACCCTTACCTTACCCTAACCCTAAACCTAACCCTAACACTTACCCTAACACTAACACTAAACCTTACCCTTACCCTAACCCTAACATTACCTGAACCCCAACCCTAAACCTAACCCTAAACCTGACCCTTACCCTAACACTTACTCTAACCGTAACCCTAACCGTAACCCTAAACTTATCCTTACCCTAACCCTAACCCTATCCCTAACCCTTACCCTAACCCTAAACCTAACCCTAACCATAATACTTAGCGTTACCCTAACCCTAACCCTACCCCTAACCCTTACCCTTACGCTAACCCTAACCTTAAACCTAACCCTAAAAATAACCCTAAAAGTTACCCCTACCCTAACCCTAACCCCTAACACTAACCCTAACCCTAACCCTTACCTTTAACCTAACCCTAACCCTTACCCTAACCTTAGCGCTTACCATTACCCTAACCCTAACCTTATCCTTAACCTCAACAATAAACCTAACCCTAACCCTAACCCTTACCCTAACACTTACCCTAACCATAACCCTAACCATAACCCTAACACTTACCCTTCCCCTAACCCTAACCCTAACCCTAACACTTACCCTAAATCTAACACTAACCCTAACCCTAACCCTAACTCTTATCCTTACCTTAACCCTAAACCTAACCCTAAACCTAACACTAACCCTAAACCCTAACCCTAACCGTAACCCTAACCCTAACCCTAACCCTTAACCTTACCCTTACCATACCCTAATCGTAAACTTAATGCTAACCATAACCCTAACCTAACCCTTACCCTAACACTTACCCTAAAAATAACTCTAACCCTAACCCTAACACTTACCCTTACCCTAACCCTAACATTAACCCTAACACTTAACCTAACCCTAACCCTAACCATAACCCTAACCCTTACCCTTATCCTAAGCCTAACCCTAAGCATAATACTTACCCTTTCCCTAACCCCTACCCTAACGCTAACCCTAACCCTAACCCTTACCCTAACCCTAACCCTAATCCTTACACTTACCCTAAACCTAAACCTAACCCTAACCCTAACCCTAACCCTAACACTTACCCTTTGCCTAACCCTAACCCTAACCATAACCCTTGCCCTTACCCTAACCCTAAATCTAACCCCAACCCTAACCCTTATCCTAACCCTAAAGCTAACCCTAACCCTAACCCTAACCCTTACCTTAGCCTAACCCTAACCCTAACCCTAAAACTTACCCTTACCCTAAACCTAAACTTAACCCTAAGCCTTACCTTCACGCTTACTCTTACGCTAACCCTAACCCTAACACTAACCCTAACACATACCCTTACCCTAACCTTAAACCTAACCCTAACCGTAACCCTTACCCTAACCCTAACCCCTAACCCTAACCCTAACACTAATCCTAACCCT
The DNA here is from genome assembly GCA_024803745.1 of Megascapheus bottae. Lineage (NCBI taxonomy): Eukaryota > Metazoa > Chordata > Mammalia > Rodentia > Geomyidae > Megascapheus > Megascapheus bottae. Next base: position 3,563,850 of record JANJXV010000047.1, on the reverse strand, counting down.
TACACTAACCCTAAACTTAACCCCAGAACTAAACCTAACCCTAACCCTAACCCTAACCCTTATCCTAACTCTAACCCTAACCCTAAACCTAACACTTACCCTAACCCTAACCCTAACCCTAACCCTTACACTTACCCTAACCCTAAACCTAAACTTAACTCCAACCTTAAACCTAACCCTAATCCTAAACCTTACCCTAACCCTAACCCTAACCCTAACCCTAACACTTATCCTTACCCTAAACCTTACCGTAACCCTTATCCTAACCCTAACCCTAACCCTAATCCTTAACCTAACAATAACACTAACCCCAACCGCTAAACCTAACCCTTACCCTAACCCTAACCTTAACCCTAACGCTTACCCTTACCCTAACCCTAACCCTTACCCTTACCCTTTCAATAAACCTACACTAACCTTAAGCCTAACCCTTACCCTTACCCAAACCCTAACCCTAAACCTAACCCTAACCCTCACCCTAACCCTAACCATAACCTTAACGCTAAACCTAACCCTTAACCTAACCCGTACCCTAAACATAACCCTAATCCTAACCCTTACCATAACCCTAACCCTAACCCTAACTGTAACCCTATCTCTAACACTTACCCTCACCCTAACCCTAAACCTAACCCTAACCATTACCCAAACCCTAACACTTAACCCTAACCCTAAACCTAACCCTTACCCTAACCCTAACCCTAACCCTTCCCCTTACCCTAACCCTAACCCTAACCGTTACCCTATCAATAAACCTACCCTAACCCTAACCGTCACCCTACCTCAACTTTAAACCTAACCCTAACCCTAACCCTAACGCTAACCCAAACCTTTACCCTAACCCTAGCCCTAACCTAACCCTAAACTTAACTCTAACCCTAACACTTACCCTTACCCTAACCCTAACCCTAACCCTCACCCTAACATTTACAGTTAAACTAATCCTAACCCTAACGCTACCCCTTACCCTTACCCTAACCCGAACACTAACCCTAACACTTACCATAACCCTAACTCTAACCCCTAATCCTTATCCTAACCATAACCCTAACCCTAACCCTAACTCTAACGCTTACCCTTACCCTAAACCTAACTAAACCCTTAACCTTACCCTAAACCTCAACCTTACCCTAACCCTAACCTTAACCCTAAACTTAACCCTTACCCTAACCATAACCCTAAACCTAACTCTGACCCTTAACCTTACCCTAACCCTAACCCTAACCCTAACCCTAACCCAAACTCTTACCCTTACCTTAACCCTAACCCTAAACATAACCCTAACCGTAACCCTTACCCTTACCCTAACCCTAAGCGAAAACCTAACCCTAACGCTAACCACTACCCTAACCCTAACCCTAACCCTAACCCTTACCCTAACCCTAACCCTAATCCTAACCCTAACCTTTACACTTACCCTAACCCTAACCCTAACCCTAAACCTAACACTTACCCTAAACCTAACCCTAACCCTAATCCTAACCCTAACCCTTACCCTAACCCTAACACTAACACTAAAGCTAACCCTTATCCTAACCCTAACCCTAAGCCTAACCCTTAACCTAACCCTAACACTAACTCTAGTCACTAACCCTAACACTTATCTTAACCTAACCCTAACCCTAACCCCAAAACTAACCTCTAACCATAACCCTTACCCTAACCCCTAACACCAACCCTAACCCTAACCCTTACCCTTATCCTAACCCTAACCCTAACCCTAACACTTACCCTTACCCTAACCCCTACCCTAACCCTAACCCTAACCTTAACCTTACCCTAACCCTAACCCTAATTCTAACCCTAAGCTTTACCCTTACCCTATCCCTAAACCTAAACCTAACCCTAACCATAACCCTAACCCTTATCTTTACCCTAACTCTAACACTAACCCTAACCCTGACCTAAACCTAACCCTTACCATTACCCTAATCCTAAATCTAACCGTAACCTTAAACCTAACCCTAACCCTAAACCTAAACCTAACCCTTACCCTTAACCTAACACTAAACCTAACCCTAACCCTAAACCTAAACCAAACCCTTACCCTTACCCTAACTCTAACCCTAACCCTAACCCTAACCTAAACCTAACCCTTACCCTTACCCTAATCTTAAACCTAACCCTAACCCTTACCCTAACCCTAACCCTAAACCTAAACCTAACCCTTACCCTTACCCTAACACTAAACCTAACCCTAACACTAAACCTAACCCTAACCCTAACCCTTACCCTAACCCTAACCCTAAACCTAACCCTTACTCTTACCTTAAACCTAACCCTAACCTTAACCCTAACCCTAACCCTAAACCTAACCTTAACCCTAACACTTATCCTTTCCCTAACTCTAACCCTAACCCTAACCCTAAACCTAACCCTAACAATAAACCTAAGCCTTACCCTTACCCTAACCCTAACCATAAACCTAACCCTAAACCATTCCCTTACCCTAACCCTACCCCTAACCATAACCTTAACCCTAACCCTAACTCTTACCCTAAAACTAAACCTAACCCATCCCTAAACCTAACCCTAACCCTAACCCTAACCCTAAGCCTAACTCTAAACCTAATCCTAACCCTAACCCTTACCCTAACCCTAACCCTAACCCTAACCTTATTCTTACCTTTACCCTAACCCTAACCTTAAACTTAACCCTAAACCTAAACCTAACCCGAATCCTTACCCTTACCCTAACCCTAACCATAAACCTAACCCTAACTCTAACACTATACCTAACCCTACCCTTTACCCTTACTCTAACCCTAACCCTAATCGTAACCCTAACCTTTACCCTTACCCTAACACTAAACCTAACCCTAACCCTGACCCTAACCCTAACCCTAACCCTTACACTAACCCTAACCCTTACCCTAACCCCTACCCTAACCCTTACCCTAACCCTAATCCTAATCGTAACCCTAACCTTTACCCTTACCCTAACCCTAAAACAATACGTAACCCTGACCCTAACCCTAACCCTTACCCTAACCCTAACCCTAATCCTAACCCTAACCTTCCCTCAACCTAACCCCAAACCTAACCCTAACCCTTACCCTTACCCTAACCCCAACCCTAGCCCTAACCCTAACCCTAACCCTTACCCTAACCCTTACCCTAAACCTAACCCTAACCCTAACTCTTACCCTTACCCTTACCCTTACCCTAAACCTAACCCTAAACCTAACCCCAACCCTAACCCTTACCCTTACCCTAACCCTAACACTAACCCTCACCCTAAACCTTACCCTTACCCTAAACCTAACCATAACCCTTACCCTAACTCTTACCCTTATCCTAACCCTTACCCTAACCCTAAACCTAAACGTAACCCTAACCCTTAACCTAACCGTAACACTAACTCTAACCTCTAACCATAAACCTTACCCTAAACCTAACCCTAAACCTAACACTTACCCTATCCTCTAACCCTAACCCTTACCCTAACCCCTAACACTAACCCTAATCCTAAACCTAACCCTTACCCTTACCTTACCATAACCCGGTACCTAAACCTAACCCTAAACCTAACCCTTACCCTAACCCTAACCCTAATCCTAACCCTAACCCTTACCCTTACCCTAACCCTAAAGCTAACCCTAACCCTAACCCTAACCCTAAACCTTACCCTTACTCTAACCCTAACCCTAACCCTAAACCTTACACTTACTCTAATCCTAACAATAACCCTTAATCTAAATCTAACCCTAACCCTAACCCTAGCCCTAACCCTTAACCTTACCCTAAACCTAACCCTTACCCTAACCCTAACCTTAATCCTAAACTTAATCCTTACCCTAACCATAACCCTAATCCTAACTCTAACCCTTAACCTTACCCTAACACTAACCCTAATCCTAACCCAAAGCCTAACCTAACCTTAACCCTAACCCTTACCCTTACCCTAACCCTAACCCTAAACCTAAACCTAAACATAACCCTAACCCTAACCCTTACCCTTACCCTAACCCGAAACTTAACTCTAACCCTTACCCATACCCAAACCTAACCCTCAAGTTAACCCTAACCCTAACCCTAAACCTAACCCTAACCCTAACCCTTATCCTTTCCCTAACCCTAACTGTAACCCTAATAATAACCCTAACCCTAACCCTAACCCTAACCCTTATCCTAACTTGAACCCTAACCCTAACCCTAACCCTTAACCTAACCCTAACACCAAACCTAACCCCTAACGCTAACCCTTACACTAACCATCACCCTAACCCTAAACCTAAGCCCTAACACTAACCCTAACCCTAACCCTAACCCTAACCCTGCCCTAACCCTTAACCTTATCCTAACCCTCACCCTAACCCTAACCCTTACCCTTACCTTAACCCTAACCCTTACCCTAACCCTTACCCTTACCCTAGCTAAACCTAACCCTAACCCTAACTCTAACCTTCAACATGCCCTTACCCTAAGCCTAACGCTAACCCTAACCGTAACCCTAAACCTAACCCTAAACCTAACCCTAACCGAAACCCTAACCCTTATCATAACCCTAATCTTAACCCCAACACTAAACCTAACCCTAAGCCTAACCCTAAACCTAACACTTACCCTTACCCTAACACTAACCCTAATCCTAACCCTAACCCTTAGCCTAAACCCAACCCTAACCCTAAACATAACCCTAACCCTAAGCTAAACCTAACCCTTACCCTTACCATAACCCTAAACCTACCCTAAACCTAAACCTAACCCTAACCCTAACCCTTACCCTTACCCTAAACCTAAACCTAAACTTAAACCTAACCCTTAGTCTTACCCTAAACCTAACCATAACCTTAACCCTAACCCTAACACTAAACCTAACCTAAACCCTTATCCTTTTCCTAATCCTAATCCTAACCCTAACCCTAAACCTAACCCTAACCCTAAACCTAAGACTTACCCTTATCCTAACCCTAAACCTAAACCTAACCCTAAACCTTCACCTTACCCTAACACGAACCCTAACACTAACCCTAAACTTAACCCTAACCCTTGCCCTTACCCATACCCTAAACCTAACCCTAACCCTAAACCTAACCTAACCCTAACCCTAACCCTTACCCTAACCCTAAACCTAACCCTAACCCTATCTCCAAACCTAACCATAACCCTAACCCTAACCCTAACCTAATCCTTACTCTAACCCTAACCCTCACCTTAACCATAACCCTAAACCTAACATAACCCTTACCATTACCCTAACCCTAATGATAAAACTAACCCTAACCCTAACACTATACCTAACCCTACCCTTTACCCTAACTCTAAACCTAACCCTAAACCTAACTCTAACCGTAACCCCTAACCCTAAACCTAACCCTAACCCTTACCCTAACCCTAACCCTTAACCTAACCCTAACACTAACCCTAACACAAACAGTTACCCTTACCCTAACCCTAACCCTAACCCTAACCATAACCATAACCCTTATCATAACCCAAAACCTTACACTAACCCTAACCCAAACACTAACCCTAACTCTTACCCTAACCATAAACCTAACCCCTAACCCTATCCCTTACCCGAACCCTAACCTTAAACCTAACCCCTAAACCTAACACTTACTCGAACCCTAACCCTAACCCTAACCATTACCCTTAACCTGACCCTAACTTTAACTCTAACCCTAACCATAACCCTAACCGTTACCCTAACCCTAACCTTAAACCCAACACTAAATCTAACCCTAACCCTAACCCTAACCCTAACCCTAACCCTAACACTAATACTTACTCTTACCTTTACCCTAAACCTAACCCTGACCCTGACCCTAACCCTGACACTTACCCTAACCCTAATCCTTACCCTAACCCTAAACCTTACCCTAACCTAACCCGAACCCTCACCCTAACCATAACACTAAACCTAAACCTAACTCTAACCCTAATCCTAACCCTAACCCCTTCCCTAACCCAAACACTAACCCTACAGCTAACCCTTATCCTAACCCTAACCCTAACCCTAACCCTTAACCTAACCCTAACACTAACTCTAAACTCTAACCCTAACACTTACCCTAAACCTAAACCTAACCCTAACCACAACCCTAACCTCTAACCCTAACCCTTACCCTAACCTCTAACACTAACCCTAACCCTAACCCTTACCATTATAATAACCCTAACCCTAACCCTAACCCTTACCCTAACCCTAACCCTAATTCTAACCCTAAGCTTTACCCTTACCATAACCCTAAACCTAACCCTAACCCTAACCATAATCCTAACCCTTACACTTACCCTAACCCTAACCCTAACCCTAATCCTAACCCTAACCTAAACCTATCCCTTACCCTTACCCTAACCCTAAACCTAACCCTAACCCTAACCCTTACCCTTACCCTATCCCTAACCCTAAACGTAAACCTAACCCTTACCCTTACCCTAACCCTAATCCTAACTCTAACCCTAAACCTAACCCTAACCATAACCCTAACCCTTACCCTAACTCTAACCCTAAACCTAAACCTCACCCTTACTCTTACCCTAAACCTAACCCTAACCTTAACCCTAACCCTAAACCTAACCTTAACAATAACTCTTATTCTTTCCCTAACCCTAACCTTAACCCTAACCCTAAACCTAACCCTACCATAAACGTAAGCCTTACCCTTACCCTATCCCTAATCGTAAACCTAACCCTAAACCGTCACCTTACCCTAACCCTAAACCTAACCCTAACCCTTACCCTAACCCTAACCCTAAACCTAAACCTAACCCTTACTATTACCCTAAACCTAACCCTAACCTTAACCCTAACCCTAACCCTAAACCTAACCTTAACCCTAACCCTTATCCTTTCCCTAACCCTAACCCTAACCCTAAACTTAAACCTAACCCTAACCATAAACCTAAGCCTTACCCTTACCCTCAACCTAACCGAAAACCTAACCCTAACCCTTCCCCTTACCCTAACCCTAACACTAACCTTAACCCTAACCCTTACTCTGACCCTAACCCTAAACCTAACCCTAACTCTAACCGTAACCCCTAACCGTAAACCTAACCGTAAGTCTTACCCTTACCCTAACCCTAACCCTAATCCTAACCCTAACCCTTACCCTTACCATAACCCTAAACCTAACCCTAACCCTAACCTTAACCGTAACCCTAACCCTAACCCTAACCCTGAACCTAACCCCAACCCTAACCCTAACCCTAAACCTAACCCTAACCCTAACCCTAACCCTTAAACCTAACCCTAAACCTAACTCTAATGCTAACCCTAACCCCTAACGCTAACCCTAACCCTTAACCTTAACCATAACCCTAACCCTAACCCTAATCCTAACACTTACCCTTACCCTAACCCTAACCCTAACCTTAACCCTAACCCTAATCCTAAACCTAACCCTAACCCTAATCCTAACACTTACCCTTACCCTAACCCTAACCCTAACCCTAACCCTTACAATTATCCTAACCCTAACCCTAACACTAACACTTACCCTTCCCCTAACCCCTACTCTAACGCTAACCCTAACCCTAACCCTTACCCTAATCCTAACCCTAACCCTAACCCTTACCCTTACCCTAACACTTTCCCTTACCCTAACCCTAACCCTAACCCTTATCCTAACACCAACCCTAACCCTAAACCTTAACCTAACACTAACACTAACCTTAACCCCTAACCCTAACCCTTACCCTAACCCTAACCCTAACCCTAAACCTAACCTTTACCCTTACCCCAACCCTAACCCTAACTCTAACCCTAACCCTAATTCTAAACCTAACCCTAACCCTTACTCTAACCCTAACCCTAAATCTTACTCTAACCCTAACCCTAAACTCAACCTGAACCCTAAACCTTGCCCTAACCCTAACCCTAACCTTAACCCTAACCCTAACCATCACCCTTACCCTTTCCCTAACCCTAATCTTAAACCTAACCCTAACCCTAACCCTAAACCTTAACATAACCCTAACACTAACCCTAACCCGTAACCCTACCTCAAACTTAAACCTAACCCTAACCCTTACCCTAACCTTAACCCTAACCTTATTCTAACCCTAACCCTAACCTCAAACTTAACCCTAACCCTAACCCTTACCCTAACCCTAAACCTTACTCTAACCCTAACCCTAACATCAACCTTAACCCTAACCCTACCCCTATCCCTTACCCTTACCCTAACCCTAATCCTAACCCTACCCCTAACCCTAACCTTTACCCTAACCCTAAACCGTACCCTAACTCTAACCATAACCCTACCTCAACCTTAACCCTAAACCAAACCATTACCCTAACCCTAACCCTAACGTCAACCTTAACCCTAACCCTAACTTTAAACCTTACCCTAACCCTAACCCTAAACCTAACCCTAACCCTAAACCTAACCCTTACCCTTACCCTAACCCTATCCCTAAACCTAACCCTATCCCTAACCCCTAACCCAAACCCTAAACCTAACCCTAACCCTTACCTTACCCTAACCCTAAACCTAACCCTAACACTTACCCTAACACTAACACTAAACCTTACCCTTACCCTAACCCTAACATTACCTGAACCCCAACCCTAAACCTAACCCTAAACCTGACCCTTACCCTAACACTTACTCTAACCGTAACCCTAACCGTAACCCTAAACTTATCCTTACCCTAACCCTAACCCTATCCCTAACCCTTACCCTAACCCTAAACCTAACCCTAACCATAATACTTAGCGTTACCCTAACCCTAACCCTACCCCTAACCCTTACCCTTACGCTAACCCTAATCTTAAACCTAACCCTAAAAATAACCATAAAAGTTACCCCTACCCTAACCCTAACCCCTAACACTAACCCTAACCCTAACCCTTACCTTTAACCTAACCCTAACCCTTACCCTAACCTTAGCGCTTACCATTACCCTAACCCTAACCTTATCCTTAACCTCAACAATAAACCTAACCCTAACCCTAACCCTTACCCTAACACTTACCCTAACCATAACCCTAACCATAACCCTAACACTTACCCTTCCCCTAACCCTAACCCTAACCCTAACACTTACCCTAAATCTAACACTAACCCTAACCCTAACCCTAACTCTTATCCTTACCTTAACCCTAAACCTAACCCTAAACCTAACACTAACCCTAAACCCTAACCCTAACCGTAACCCTAACCCTAACCCTAACCCTTAACCTTACCCTTACCATACCCTAATCGTAAACTTAATGCTAACCATAACCCTAACCTAACCCTTACCCTAACACTTACCCTAAAAATAACTCTAACCCTAACCCTAACACTTACCCTTACCCTAACCCTAACATTAACCCTAACACTTAACCTAACCCTAACCCTAACCATAACCCTAACCCTTACCCTTATCCTAAGCCTAACCCTAAGCATAATACTTACCCTTTCCCTAACCCCTACCCTAACGCTAACCCTAACCCTAACCCTTACCCTAACCCTAACCCTAATCCTTACACTTACCCTAAACCTAAACCTAACCCTAACCCTAACCCTAACCCTAACACTTACCCTTTGCCTAACCCTAACCCTAACCATAACCCTTGCCCTTACCCTAACCCTAAATCTAACCCCAACCCTAACCCTTATCCTAACCCTAAAGCTAACCCTAACCCTAACCCTAACCCTTACCTTAGCCTAACCCTAACCCTAACCCTAAAACTTACCCTTACCCTAAACCTAAACTTAACCCTAAGCCTTACCTTCACGCTTACTCTTACGCTAACCCTAACCCTAACACTAACCCTAACACATACCCTTACCCTAACCTTAAACCTAACCCTAACCGTAACCCTTACCCTAACCCTAACCCCTAACCCTAACCCTAACACTAATCCTAACCCTTACACTAACCCTAAACTTAACCCCAGAACTAAACCTAACCCTAACCCTAACCCTAACCCTTATCCTAACTCTAACCCTAACCCTAAACCTAACACTTACCCTAACCCTAACCCTAACCCTAACCCTTACACTTACCCTAACCCTAAACCTAAACTTAACTCCAACCTTAAACCTAACCCTAATCCTAAACCTTACCCTAACCCTAACCCTAACCCTAACCCTAACACTTGTCCTTACCCTAAACCTTACCGTAACCCTTATCCTAACCCTAACCCTAACCCTAATCCTTAACCGAACAATAACACTAACCCCAACCGCTAAACCTAACCCTTACCCTAACCCTAACCTTAACCCTAACGCTTACCCTTACCCTAACCCTAACCCTTACCCTTACCCTTTCAATAAACCTACACTAACCTTAAGCCTAACCCTTACCCTTACCCAAACCCTAACCCTAAACCTAACCCTAACCCTCACCCTAACCCTAACCATAACCTTAACGCTAAACCTAACCCTTAACCTAACCCTTACCCTAAACATAACCCTAATCCTAACCCTTACCATAACCCTAACCCTAACCCTAACTGTAACCCTATCTCTAACACTTACCCTCACCCTAACCCTAAACCTAACCCTAACCATTACCCAAACCCTAACACTTAACCCTAACCCTAAACCTAACCCTTACCCTAACCCTAACCCTAACCCTTCCCCTTACCCTAACCCTAACCCTAACCGTTACCCTATCAATAAACCTACCCTAACCCTAACCGTCACCCTACCTCAATTTTAAACCTAACCCTAACCCTAACCCTAACGCTAACCCAAACCTTTACCCTAACCCTAACCCTAAACCTAACCCTAACCCTAAACCTAACCCTTACCATTACCCTAAACCTAACCCTAAACCTAACACTAAACCTAACCCCTAACCCTACCCGTAACCCTAACCCTAACCCTAACACTTAATCTTACCCTTAACCTAACCCTAACCCTAAACTTAATGCTAACCATAACCCTAACCCTAACCCTTACCCTAACCCTAAACCTAACCCTAATCCTTATCCTAACCCTAACCCTAACCCTAACCCATACCCTTTCCCTAAACCTACCCTTACTCTAACCCTAACCCTTACCCTTACACAAACACTAACCCTAAACCTAACCCTTACCCTTACCCTAACCCTAACCCTAACCCTAACCCTAACCCTAACTCTTACCTAACCCTAACCCTAACCCTAACCCTTACTGTTACCCTAACCCTAACCCTAACCTTAACCCAAATATTAAACCTAACCCTAACCCTAACCCTAACCCTTACCATTACCCTAAGGCTAAACCTAACCCTAACCCTAACACTTTCCCTTACCCTAACCCTAACCCTATCCCTTACCCTAGCCCTAACCCTAAACTTAAGGCTAACCATAACCCTAAACCTAATCCTTAGCCTAACCCTAACCCAAACCCTAAACCTTATCCAAACCCTAACCCTAAACCTAACCCATACCCTTTCCCTAAACCTACCCTTAATCTAACCCTAACCCTTACCCTTACCCAAACCCTAACCCTAATCCTAACCTTAACCCTAACCCTAACCCTAACCGTAACACTTATCCTTAGCCTAACCCTTACCGTAACCTTTATCCTAACCCTAACCCTAACCCTAACCCTTAACCTAACAATAACACTAACCCTAACCCCTAAACCTAACCCTTACCCTAACCCTAACCTTAACCCTAACGCTTACCCTTACCCTAACCCTAACCCTAACCCTTACCCTTTCAATAAACCTACACTAACCCTAAGCCTAACACTTACCCTTTCCCAAACCCTAAACCTAAACCTAACCCTAACCCTCTCCCTAAACCTAACCATAACCTTAACGCTAAACCTAACCCTTAACCTAACCCGTACCCTAAACCTAACCCTAATCCTAACCCTTACCATTACCCTAACCCTAACCCTAACTGTAACCCTATCACTAACTCTTACCCTCACCGTAACCCTAAACCTAACCCTAACTCTTACCCAACCCTAACACTTAACCCTAACCCTAAACCTAACGCTTACCCTAAACCTAACCCTAACCCTTCCCCTTACCCTAACTGTAACCCTAACCGTTACCCTATCAATAAACCTACCCTAACCCTAACCATCACCCTACCTCAACTTTAAACCTAACCCTAACCCTAACGTCAACCTAAACCCTAACCCTAAACCTAACCCTAACGCTAACCCTAACCCTTACCCTAACCCTAACCCTAAACCTAACCCTAACCCTAAACCTAACCCTTACCATTACCCTGACCCTAACCATAAACCTAACACTAACCCTAAACCCTAACCCTACCCGTAACCCTAACCCTAACCCTAACACTTAATCTTACCCTTACCCTAACCCTAACCCTAAACTCAATGCTAACCATAACCCTAAACCTAACCCTTACCCTAACCCTAACCCTAACCCTAATCCTTATCCTAACTCTAGCCCTAACCCTAACCCACACTCTTTCCCTAAACCTACCCTTACTCTAACCCTAACCCTAAACCTAAACCTAACCCTAAACCTAACCCTTACCCTTACCCTAACCCTAACCCTAAACCTAACACTAACCTTAACCCCTAACCCTAACCGTAACACTAACGCTAACCCTAACAATTAACCTTACCCTTACCCTAACCCTAACCCTAAACTTAATGATAACCATAACCCTAAACCTACCCTTGCACTAACCCTAACCCTTACCCTTACCCAAACCCTAAACCTAAAGCTAACCCTAACCCTAACCCAAACCCTAACCCTAACCCTAAACTTAATACTAACCCTAACCATAACACTTACCCTTTCCCTAACCCTAACCCTAAACCTAACCCTAACCCTAACCCTAACCTTATCCTTACCCTCACCCTAACTCTAACCTAACCCTAACACTAACCATAATCCTAACACTTAACCCTAACCCTAAACCTAATCCTTACCCTTACCATAACCCTAACCCTAACCCTTACTCTTACCCTAACCCTAACCCTAACCCTAACCCTAAACCTTACCCTAACTCTTAACCTAACCCTAACCCTAACCCTTACCGTTACCCTAATCCTAACCATAACCTTAACCCCAATCCTAAACCTAAACCTCACCCTAACCCTAACCCTTACACTTACCTTAACGCTAAACCTAACCCTAACCCTAAAACTTTCCATTACCCTAACCCTAAACCTAACCCTTATGCTAACCCTAACCCTAACCCTAACCCTAACCCATAACCTAACCCTAACACTAACTCTAACCCCTAACCCTAACCCTTACCCTAACACTAACCCTAACCATAACCCTAACCCTTACCCTAACCCTAACCCCAACTCTAACCCTAACCCTAACCCTAACCCTAAACCTTACCCTAACCCTAACCCTAACCCCAACTCTAACCCTAACCCTAACCTCAACCTTAACCCTAACACTAACCCTATTCCTTAACCTTACCCTAACCCTAACCCTAACCCTACCCCTGACCCTAACCCTTACCCTAACCCAAACCCGTACCCTAACACTAACCGTAACCCTACCTCATCTTTAAACCTAACCCTAACCTTTACCCTAACCCAAACCCTAACGTCAACCTTAACCCTAACCCTAACCCTAACCCTAACCCTTACCCTTACCCTTACCCTAACCCTAACCCTAAACCTAACACTAACACTAACCCCTAACCCTAACCATAACCCTAACCCTAACCCTAAAACTTAACCTTAGCCTTACCCTACCCCTAACCCAAAACTTAATGCTAAACATAACCCTAAACCTAACCCTTACCCCAACCCTAACCCTAACACTAATCCTTACCCTAACCCTAACCCTAACCCTAACCCTTACCCTTACCCAAACTCTAATCCTAAACCTAACCCTAACCCTAACCCAAACCCTAACCCTTTCCCTAACACTAAACCTAAACCTAACCCTAACCCTAACCCTAAACCTTACCCTTACCCTCACCCTAACTCTAACCTAACCCTAACACTAACCCTAATCCTAACATTTAACCCTAACCCTAAACCTAACCCTTACCCTTAAACTAAACCTAACCCTAACCCTAACCCTAACTCTAACCCTAATCTAACCCTAACCCTAACCATTACCGTTACCCTAACCCTAACCCTAACCTTAACCCAAATCCTAAACCTTACCCTAACCCTAACCCTAACCCTTACCCTTACCCTAACGCTAAACATGACCCTAACCCTAACACTTTCCCTTGCACTAACCCTAACCCCAATCCTAACCCGTATCCTAACCCTAACCCTAACCCTAACCCTTAACCTAACCCTAACACTAACACTAACGTCTAACCCTAAGCCTTACCCTAACCTAACCCTAACTATAACCCTAATCCTTACCCTTACCATAAACCTAACCCTAACTCTAACCCTAACCCTAAATCTAACTCTAACCCTAACCCTTACCCTAACCCTAAACCTTACTCTAACCCTAACCCTAACCTCAACCTTAACCTAACCCTAACCCTACCCATTACTCTTACCCTAACACTAACCATAACCCTAACCTGTACCCTAACCCTAATCATAACCCTAACCTCAACCTTAACCCTAACCCTAACTCTAACCCGAACCCTTACCGTAACCCTTACCCTAACCCTAAAGCTTACACTAACCCTAAACCTTACCCATACGCTAACCCTAACCCTAACCCTAACCCTAACTCTTACCCTAACCCTAAACCTAACCCTAAACCTTACCCTTACCATAACCCTAACCCTAACCTTAACCCCGACCCTAAACCTAACCCTAACACTAACGCTAACCCTTACCCTTACCCTAACGCTAAACCTATCCCTAACACTAACACTTTCCCTAATCCTAACCCTAACCCTAACCCTTATCCTAAACCTAACCCTAACCCTTAACCTAACCCTAACTCTAACCCTAACCCTAAACCTTATCCTTACCCTCACCCTAACTCTAACCTAACCCTAACACTAACCATAATCCTAACACTTAACCCTAACCCTAACCCTAAACCTAATCCTTACCCTTACCATAACCCTAACCCTAACCCTTACTCTTACCCTAACCCTAACCCTAACACTAACCCTAAACCTTACCCTAACCCTTAACCTAACCCTATCCCTAACCCTTACCGTTACCCTAACCCTAACCATAACCTTAACCCCAATCCTAAACCTAACACTCACCCTAACCCTAACCCTTACACTTACCTTAACGCTAAACCTAACCCTAACCCTAAAACTTTCCATTACCCTAACCCTAAACCTAACCCTTATGCTAACCCTAACCCTAACCCTAACCCTAACCCATAACCTAACCCTAACACTAAATCTAACCCCTAACCCTAACCCTTACACTAACACTAACCCTAACCATAACCCTAACCCTTACCCTTACCCTAACCCTAACCCCAACTCTAACCCTAACCCTAACCCTAACCCTAAACCTTACCCTAACCCTAACCCTAAACCTTGCTCTAAACCTAACCCTAACCTCAACCTTAACCCTAACCCTAACCCTATCCCTTACCCTTACCCTAACCCTAACCCTAACCCTACCCCTAAACCTAACCCTTACCCTAACCCAAACCCGTACCCTAACACTAACCGTAACCCTACCTCATCTTTAAACCTAACCCTAACCTTTACCCTAACCCAAACCCTAACGTCAACCTTAACCCTAACCCTCACCCTAACCCTAACCCTTACCCTTACCCTAACCCTAACCCTAAACCTAACACTAACACTAACCCCTAACCCTAACCATAACCCTAACCCTAACACTTAATCATAGCCTTACCCTACCCCTAACCCTAAACTTAATGCTAAACATAACCCTAAACCTAACCCTTACCCCAACCCTAACCCTAACACTAATCCTTACCCTAACCCTAACCCTAACCCTTACCCTTACCCAAACTCTAATCCTAAACCTAACCCTAACCCTAACCCAAACCCTAACCCTTTCCCTAAACCTAACCCTAAACCTAACCCTAAACCTAACCCTAAACCTTACCCTTACCCTCACCCTAACTCTAACCTAACCCTAACACTAACCCTAATCCTAACATTTAACCCTAACCCTAAACCTAACCCTTACCCTTAAACTAAACCTAACCCTAACCCTAACCCTAACTCTAACCCTAATCTAACCCTAACCCTAACCATTACCGTTACCCTAACCCTAACCCTAACCTTAACCCAAATCCTAAACCTTACCCTAACCCTAACCCTAACCCTTACCCTTACCCTAACGCTAAACATGACCCTAACCCTAACACTTTCCCTTGCACTAACCCTAACCCTAATCCTAACCCTTATCCTAACCCTAACCCTCACCCTAACCCTAACCCTTAACCTAACCCTAACACTAACACTAACATCTAACCCTAAGCCTTACCCTAACCTAACCCTAACTATAACCCTAATCCTTACACTTACCATAAACCTAACCCTAACTCTAACCCTAACCCTAAATCTAACTCTAACCCTAACCCTTACCCTAACCCTAAACCTTACTCTAACCCTAACCCTAACCTCAACCTTAACCTAACCCTAACCCTACCCATTACTCTTACCCTAACACTAACCATAACCCTAACCTGTACCCTAACCCTAACCATAACCCTAACCTCAACCTTAACCCTAACCCTAACTCTAACCCGAACCCTTCCCGTAACCCTTACCCTAACCCTAAAGCTTACACTAACCCTAAACCTTACCCATACCCTAACCCTAACCCTAACCCTAAATCTTACCCTAACCCTAACCCTAACTCTAAACCTTACCCTTACCATAACCCTAACCCTAACCTTAACACCGACCCTAAACCTAACCCTAACACTAACCCTAACCCTTACCCTTACCATAACGCTAAACCTATCCCTAACACTAACACTTTCCATTACCCTAACCCTAACCCTAACCTTTATCCTAACCCTAACCCTAACACTTAACATAACCCTAACACTAACACTAACCCCTAACCCTAACCCTTACCCTAACATTAACCCTAACCCTAAACCTAACCTTTACCCTTACCCTAACTCTACCCTAAATCTAACCATAAACCTAAGCCCAACCGTAACCCTTACCCTAACCCTAACCCTAAAACTTACTCTAACCTAACCCTAACCTCAAACTGAACCCTAATCCTAACCCTAACCCTAATCTTACCCCTAACCCTAACCCTCACGCTTACCCTTTCCCTAACTCTAATCCTAAACCTAACCCTAACCCTAAACCTAACCCTAACCCTTAACCTAACCCTAACACTAACCCTAACCTCTAACCCTAACCCTTACCCTAACCCTAACCCTAATCCTAACCCTAACCCTAACCTGTACCCTAACCCTAACCGTAACCATACCTCAACCTTAAACATAACTCTAAGCCTTACCCTAACCCTAACCCTAAACCTTACTCTAAACCTAACCCTAAGTCAACCTTAACCCTAACCCTTACCCTAACAGTAAACCTTACTCTAACCCTAAACCTAACATCAACCTTAACCCTAATCCTAACCCTATCCCTTACACTTACTCTAACCCTAACCCTAACCCTAACCTTCACCCTAACCCTAACCCTAATCTTTACCCTAACCCTAAACCTAACACGTACCCTAACCCTAACCGTAAACCTACCTCAACCTTAACCCTAACCCTAACCCTTACCCTAACCTTAACCCTAACGTCAACCTTAACCCTAACCCTAAACCTAACCCTAACAATTACGCTAACCCTAACCCTAAACCTAACCCTAACCCTAAACCTAACTCTTACCGTTACCCAAACTCTAACCCTAAACCTAACACTAACCCTAACCGCTAACCCAAACCCTAAACCTTACCCTAACCCTAACCCTTACCCTTACCCTAACCCTAACCCTAACCCTAACCCTAACCCTAACACTTACCCTAACCCTAACCCTAACCCTTACCCTTACCCTAACCCTAACATTACCTGAACCCCAAACCTAAACCTAACCCTAACCCTAAACCTTACCCTAACAATTACCCTAACCGTAACCCTAACCATTACCCTAAACTTACTCTTACCCTAACCCTAATCCTAACCCTAACCCTTACCCTAACACTTACACTAACCCTAACCCTAACCCTTACCCTAACCCTAACACTTACCCTAACCCCAGCCCTT
This sequence comes from Megascapheus bottae, assembly GCA_024803745.1. Lineage (NCBI taxonomy): Eukaryota > Metazoa > Chordata > Mammalia > Rodentia > Geomyidae > Megascapheus > Megascapheus bottae. The sequence continues at coordinate 3,545,859 of JANJXV010000047.1, read as the reverse complement.
ACCATTACCCTAACCCTAACCTTAACATTAACCTCAACCCTAAACCTAACCCTAACCCTTACCCTTACCGTAACACTTACCCTAACCCTAACCCTAACCAAAACCCTAACACTTACCCTTACCCTAACCCTAACCCTAACCCTAAACCTTACCCTTACCATAACCCTAATCCTAACCTTAACCCCGACCCTAAACCTAACCCTAACACTAAACCTAACCCTTACCCTTACCCTAACGCTAAACCTATCCCTAAACCTAACACTTTCCCTTACCCTAACCCTAACCCTAATCCTTATCCTAACCCTAACCCTAACCCTTAAACTAACCCTAACACTAACCCTAACCCCTAACCCTAACCCTTACCCTAACCCTAACCCTAAACCTAACCTTTACCCTTAACCTAAACCTAACCCTAAATCTAACCCTAAACCTAAGCCTAACCCTAACATTAACCCTAAACCTACTGTAACCCTAACCCTAACCTCAAACTGAACCCTAACCCTAACCCTAACCCTAACCTTAACCCTAACCCTCACCCTCACACTTAACCTTTCCGTAAATCTAATCCTCGACCTAAGCCTAACCCTTAACCTAACCCTAACACTAACCATAACCCCTAACCCTAATCCTTACCCTAACCCTAACCCTAACCATAACCATAACCCTAACCCGTACCCTAACCCTAATCATAACCCTACCTCAACTTTAACCCTAACCCTAACCCTAACCCTAACACTAAACCTTACTCTAACCCTAACCCTAACATCAACCTTAACCCTAACCCTAACCCTATCCCTTACCCTTACCCTAACCTTAACCCTAACCCTACCCCTAACTCAGACCTTTACCCTAACCCTAACCCGTACCCTAACCCTAACCGTAACCCTACCTCAACCTTAACCCTAACCCTAAGCCTTAACCTAACCTTAACCCTAACGTCAACCATAACCCTAACCCTAACCCTAACCCTAACCATTACCCTAACCCTAAACCTAAACATAACCCTAACCCTAAACCTAACTCTTAACCTTACCCAAACCCTAACCCTAAACCTAACCCTAACCCTAACCCCTAACCCAAACCCTAACCCTAACCCTAACCCTTACCCTTACCCTAAACCTAACCCTAACCCTAAACCTAACCCTAACACTTACACTAACCCTAACCCTTACCCTTACCCTAACCCTAACATTACCTGAACCCCAAACCTAAACCTAACCCTAACCCTAACCCTTACCCTAACACTTACCCTAACCGTAACCCTAACCCTTACCCTAAACTTACTCTTACCCTAACCCTAACACTAACCCTAACACTTACCATAACACTTACCCTAACCCTAAACCTAACCCTTATCCTAACCCTAACGCTTACCCTAACCCTAACCCTTACCATTACCCTAACCCTAACCTTAACCTTAACCTCAACCTTAAACCTAACCCTAACCCTAACCATTACCCTAACACTTACCCTAACCCTAACCATAACCATAACCCTAACACTTACCCTTACCCTAACCCTAACCCTAACCCTAACACTTACTCGAACTGTAACACTAACCCTAAACCTAACTCTTATCCTTACCCTAACCCTAACCCTAAAACTAACACTAACCCTAACCCCTAACCCTAACCGTAACCCTAACCCTAACCCTAACCATTAACCTTACCCTTACCATACCCTAACCCTAAACTTAATGCTAACCATAAACCTAACCATAAACCTTACCCTAACATTTACCCTAACAGTAACCCTAACCCTAACACTTACCCTTACCCTAACCCTAACCCTAACACTTACCCTAACCCTAACCCTAACCATAACCCTAACCCTAACCCTAACCGTTACCCTTATCCTAACCCTAACCCTAACCATAACACTTACCCTTTCCATAACCCCTACCCTAACACTAACCCTAATCCTAACCCTAACCACTAACCCTAACCCCTAACCCTAACCCTAACCCTAACAATTAACCTAACCCTTAACCTAAACCAAACGTAACCCTAACCCTAAACCTCACCCCTACCCCTAAACATAACCACTAACCCTAACCATAACCGTAACCCTTACCTTTAACCTAACCCTAACCCTTACCCAAACCCTAACCCTAAACCTAACCCTAACCCTAACCGCTAACCCAAACCCTAACCCTAACCCTAAACCTTACCCTTACCCTAACCCTAACCCTAACCCTAAAACTTACCCTAACCCTAAACCTAACCCTTACCCTTACTCTAACCCTAACCCTAACCCTAACCCTAACCCTACCCTAACACTTACCCTAACCCTAACCCTTACCCTAACACTTACCCTGACCGTAACCCTAACCCAAACCCTAAACTTACTCTTACCCTAAACCTAACCCTAACCCTAACCCTTAACCTAACACTTACCCTAACACTAACCCTAACCCTTACCCTAAACCTAACGCTTACCCTAACCCTAAACCTTACCATTACCCTAACCCTAACCTTAACCTTAACCTCAACCCTAAACCAAACCCTAACACTCACCCTTACCCTAACACTTACCCTAACCCTAATCCTAACCATAACCCTAACACTTACCCTTACCCTAACCCTAACCCTAACCCAAAACCTTACCCTTACCATAACCCTAACCCTACCCTTAACCCCGACCCTAAACCTAACCCTAACACTAACCCTAACCCTTACCCTTACCCTAACGCTAAACCTACCCCTAACCCTAACACTTTCCCTTACCATAACCCTAACATTAACCATTATCCTAAACCTAACCCTAACCCTTAACCTAACCATAACACTACCCCTAACCCCTAACCCTAACCCTTACCCTGACCCTAACCCTAAACCTAACCTTTACCCTTACCCTAACCCTAACCCTAAATCTAACCCTAAACCTAAGTCTAAGAGTAACCCTAATCCTAAACCTTACTCTAACCCTAACCCTAACCTCAAACTGAACCCTAACCCTAACCCTAACCTTAACCCTAACCCTAACACTCACCCTTACCCTTTCCCTAACTCTAATCCTAAACCTAACCCTAACCCTAACCCTTAACCTAACCCTAACACTAACCCTAACCCCTAACCCTAACACTACCCCTAAACCTAACCCTAACCATAACCCTAACCCTAACCCGTACCCTAACCCTAACCGTAACCATACCTCAACCTTAACACTAACTCTAACCCTTACCCTAACCCTAACCCTAAACCTTACTCTAACCCTAACCCTAACGTCAACATTAACCCTAACCCTAACCCTAACCCTAACCCTAAAAATAAACCTTACTCTAACCCTAACCCTAACATCAAACTTAAACCTAACCCTAACCCTATCCCTTACCCTTACCCTAACCCTAACCCTAACCCTAACCTTTATCCTAACTCTAACCCGTACCCTAACCCTAACCGTAACCCTACCTCAACCTTAACCCTAACCCTAACCCTTACCCTAACCTTAACCCTAACGTCAACCTTTACCCTAACTCTAACCCGTACCCTAACCCTAACCGTAACCCTACCTCAACCTTAACCCTAACCCTAACCCTTACCCTAACCTTAACCCTAACGTCAACCTTAACCCTAACCCTAACCCGAACCCTAACCATTACCCTAACCCTAACCCTAAACCTAACCCGAACCCTAAACCTAACTCTTACCCTTACCCAAAACCTAACCCTAAACCGAACCCTAACCCTAACCCCTAAACCAAACCCTAACCCTAACCCTAACCCTTACCCTTACCCTAATCCTAACCCTAACCTTACCCTTACGCTAACCATAACATTACCTGAACCCCAAACCTAAACCTAACCCTAACCCTACCCTTACCCTAACACTTACCCTAACTGTAACCCTAACCCTTACCCTAAACTTACTCTTACCCTAACCCTAACCCTAACCCTTACCCTAACACTTACCCTAACACTAACCCTAACAATTACCCTAACCCTAACGCTTACCCTAACCCTAACCCTTACCATTACCCTCACCCTAACCCTAACCTTAAAGCTAACCCTAAACCTAACCCTGACCTTAACCCTAACCCTTATTCTTACCCTAACCCTAACCGTAACCCTAAATCTAATATTAACCCTAAACTTAACCCTTACCCTAACCCTAAACCTAACCCTAACCCTAACCCTAACCCTAACTCTAACACTAACCCTAACCCTAACCCTAACCCTAACCCTAACCGTAACCCTAACCCTAACCCTAACCCTTAACCTTACCCTTACCCTACCCTAACCCTAAACTTAATGGTAACCATAACACTAAACCTAACCCTTACCCTAACAGTTACCATAACAGTAACTCTAACCTAACCATAACACTTACCCTTACCCTAACCCTAACCCTAACCCTAACACTTATCCTAACCCTAACCCTAACCATAACACTTCCCTTTCCCTAACCCCTACCCTAATACTAACCCTAATCCTAACCCTAACCACTAACCCTAACCCCTAACCCTAACCCTTACCCTAACCCTTAACCTAATACTTAATCTAACCCTAACCGTAACCCTAACCCTAGACCTCACCCCTAACCCTAAATATAACCCCTAACCCTAACCCTAACTGTAACCCTTACCCTTAACCTAACCCTAAAACAAACCCAAATCCTAACCCTAATCCTTACCCTTACCCTAACCCTAACCCTAACCCCAACCCTAAACCTAACACTAACCCTAACCCTAACACTAACCCTAACAACTAACCCTACCCTAACCCTAACCCTTAAGCTAATCCTAACCCTAACCCTAACCCTAACACTTACCCTTACCCTAACCCCAACCCTAACCCTAATCATAACCCTTACCCTTACCCTAACCCTAAACCTAACCCTAACACTAACCCTAACCCTAAGCCTAACCCTTACCCTTAGCCTAACCCTAAACCTAACCCTAACCCTAAACCTTACCCTTACCCTAAACCTAACCTTAACCCTAACCCTAACCCTTAACTTACCCTTACGCTAATCCTAACCTTAACCCTAAACCTAACCCTAACACATACCCTTATCCTAATCTTAACCCTAACCCTAAGTATAACCCTAAAACTAACCCTAACCCCTAACCCTAACCCTAACCCCAACACTTATACTAACCCTAAACTTAACCCCAGCACTAAACCTAACCCTAACCCTAACCCTAACCCTTATCCTAACTCTAACCCTAACCCAAACCTTAACCCTAACACTTACCCTAACCCTAACCCTAACCCTAACCCTTACACTTACCCTAACCCTAACGCTAACCTTAATTCCAACCTTAAACCTAACCCTAAACCTAACCCTAAACCTTACCCTGACTCTAACCCTAACCCTAACCCTAACACTTACCATTACCCTAACCCTAACTCTAACCCTTATCCTAATCCTAGCCCTAACCCTAACCCTAAACCTTAAAATAACAATAACACTAACCCTAGCCCCAAAACCTAACCATTACCCTAACCCTAACCCTAACTCTAAAGCTTACCCTTACCCTAACCATAACCCTAACCCTTACCCTTTCAATAAACCTACCCTAACCCTAAGCCTAACCCTTACCCTTACCCAAACCCTAACCCTAAACCTAACCCTAACCCTCACCCTAACCCTAACCATAACCTTAACCCTAAACCTAACCATTAACCTAACCCTTACCCTAAACCTAACACTAACCATAAGCCTCACCATTACCCTAACCCTAACCCTAACTCTAACCCTATCCCTAACACTTACCCTCACCCTAACCCTAAACCTAACCCTAAACCTTATCCTAACCCTAACACTTAACCCTAACCCTAAACCTAACCCTTACCCTAACCCTAACCCTAACGCTAACCCTAACCCTAACCCTTACCCTTACTATAACACTAACCCTAACACTTACCCTAACAATAAACCTACCCTAACCCTAACCCTCACTCTTACCCTTACCCAAACCCTAACCCTAAACCTAAACCTAACCCTCACCCTAACCCTAACCCTAAACTTACACCTAACCCTAATCCTTAACCTAACCCATACCCTAACCCTAACCCTTACCCTTACCCTAACCCTAACCCTAACTCTAAACCTACTCCTACCCTTACCCTCACCGTAACCCTAAACCTAACCCTAACCCTTACCCTACCCCTATCCCTAAACCTAACCCTCACTCTTACCCTAACCCTAACCCTAACCCTAAACCTTACCTCTACCCTAACCCTATCCCTAACCTTAACCCCAACCCTAAACCTAACCCTAACAGTAACCCTAACCCTTACCCTTACCCTAACGCTAAACCTACCCCTAACCCTAACACTTTCCCTTACCCTAACCCTCTCCCTAACCCTTATCCTAACCCTAACCCTAACCCTTAACCTAACACTAACACTAACCCTAACCCCTAATCCTAACCCTTACCCTAACCCTAACGCTAAACCTAAACCTAACCTTTACCCTTACTCTAACCCTAACCTTAACCCTAACTCTAACCCCAACCCTAACACTAACCCTTACCCTAAAACTAACCCTAAACCTTACTCTAACCTTAACCGTTACCTCAATCTTAACCCTAACCCTAACCCTAACCCTATCCCTTACCCTTACCCTAACCCTAAACCTAACCCTAACCCTAACCCCAACCCTTACCCTAACCCTAACCCGTACCCTAACCCTAACCGTAACCCTACCTCAACCTTAACCCTAACCCTAGACCTTACCCTAACCTAACCCTAATGTCAAACTTAACCCTAACTCTAACCCTAACCCTAACCCTAACCCTTACCCTTACACTAACCCTAAACCTAACCGTAATCCTAAACCTAACCCTTACCCTTACCCTAACCCTAACCCTAACCCTAACCCTAACCCTAACCCAAACCCCTAACCCTAACCCTAACCCTAACATGTAGCCTAACCCCAAACTTAACCCTAACCTCAACCTTAACCCTAACCCTAATCCTAACCCTAACCCTAACCCGTACGCTAACCCTTACCCTCACCCTAACCCATACCCTAACCCTAAACCTAACCCTAACCCTAACCCTTACCCTAACCCTAACCCTAAACCTAAACTTTACCATTACCCTAACACTAAACCTAACACTAACCCTAACACCTAACCCTAATTGTAACCATAACCCTAACCCTAACACTTAACCTTACCCTTACCCTAACCCTAACCCTAAACTTAATGCTAGCCATAACCCTAAACCTAACCCTTAACCTAACCCTAACCCTATCCCTAATCCTTACCCTAACCCTAACCCTAACCCTAACCCATACCCTTTCCCTAAACCTACCCTTACACTAACACTAACCCTTACTTTAAACAAACCCTAAACCTAAACTTAACCCTAAACCTAACCCAAACCCTAAGCCTAACCCTAAACTTAACCCTAACCCTTACCCTTTCCCTAACCCTAACCCTAAACCTAACCCTAACACTAACCCTAAACCTTACCCTACGCTCACCCTAACTCTAACCTAACCCTAACACTAAGGCTAATCCTAACACTTAACTCTAACCCTAAACCTAACCCTTACCCTTACCCTAAACCTAACCATATCCCTAACTCTTACCCTAACCCTAACAATAACCCTAACCCTAACAATAACTCTTACCCTAACCCTAACCCTAACCCTTACCGTTACCCTATCCCTAACCATAACCTTAACCCCAATCCTAAACCTATCCCTAACCCTAACCCTTAACCTTACCCTAATGCAAAACCTAACCCTAACCATAAAACTTTCCCTTATCCAACCCTAACCCTAACCCTTATGCTAACCCTAAACCTAAACCTAAGCCTAACCCTTAACCTAACCCTAACACTAAATCTAACCCGAACCCTAACCCTAAACCATACCCTAACCCTAACCCTAACCTTACCCCAAAAACTAACACTAACCCTAACCCTTATTCTAACCCTAACCCTAACTCTAAACCTAACCCTTACCCTAACCCTAACCTAAACCTTACCCTTACCCTCACCCTAACCCTAACCCTAACCTAATCCTAACACTAACCCTAACCTTTACCCTTACCTTAACCCTAACCCTAACCCTAACACTTACCCTTACCCTAATACAAAACCTAACCCTAACACTAACCTTAACCCAAACCTTACTCTTAACCTAACCCTAACCCGTACCCTAACCCTAACCGTAACCCTACCTCAACCTTAACTATAACCTTAACCCTAAACCTTACTCTTACCCTAACCTAACCCTACCCTAACCCTAACCATAACCATTACCCTAACCCTAACCCTAAACCTAAGCCTAACCCTAAACCTAACTCTTACCCTTACCAAAATCCTAACCTAAACCTAACCCTAACCCTAACCCTTACCCTTACCCTAACAATAACCCTAACCCTAACCCTAACCCTAACCCTAACACTTACCCTAACCCTAACCCTAACCCTTACCCTTACCTGAACCCTAACATTACCTGAACACCAAACCTAAACCTAACCCTAACCCTAAACCTTACCCAAACACTTACCCTAAATGTAACCCTAACACTTACCCTAAACTTACTCTTACCCTAACCCTAACCCTAACCCTAACCCTAACCCTTACCCTAACACTTACCCTAACCCTAACCCTAACTCTTATCCTAACCCTAACGCTTACCCTAACCCTAACCCTTACCATTACCCTAACCCTAACCTTAACCTTAACCTCAGCCCTAAACCTAAAACTAACAATAATCCTTACCCTAACACTTAACCTAACCCTAACCCTAACCATAACCCTAACACTTACCCTTACCCTAACCCTAACCCTAACCCTAACACTTACCCGAACTCTAACACTAACCCTAACCCTAACTCTTATCCTTACCCTAACCCTAACCCTAAACCTAACACTAACCCTAACCCCTAACCCTAACCGTAACCCTAACCCTAAACCTAACCCTTAACCTTACCCTTACCCTACACTAACCATAAACTTAATGCTAACCATAACCCTAACCCTAACCCTTACCCTAACATTTACCCTAACAGTAACCCTAACCATAACCCTAACACTTACCCTTACCCTAACCCTAACCCTAACCCTGAACCTAACACTTACCCTAACCCTAACCATAACCCTAACCCTAACCCTAACCCTAACCCTTACCCTTATCCTAACCCTACCCCTAACCATAACACTTACCCTTTCCATAACCCCTACCCTAACACTAACCCTAATCCTAATGCTAACCACTAACCCTAACCCCTAACCCTAACCCTAACCCTAACCCTTAACCTAACCCTTAACCTAACCCTAACCGTAACCCTAACCCTAAACCTTATACCTAACCCTAAACATAACCGCTAACCCTAACCCTAACCGTAACCCTTACCCTTAACCTAACCCTAAACCAAACACAAACCCTAACCCTAATCCTTACCCTTACCATAACCCTAACCCTAAACTTAACCCCAACCTTAAACCTAACCCTAACCCTAACCCTAACACTAAACCTAACCCCTAACCCTACCCTAACCCTAACCCTTAAGCTAATCCTAATCCTAAACCTAACACTTACCCTTACCCTATCCCCAACCCCAAACCTAATCATAACCCTTACCCTAACCGTAACCCAAAGCCTAACACTAACCCTTACCATTACCCTAACCCTAAACCTAACCCTAACACTAACCCTAAACCTAAACCTAACCCTTACCCTTAGCCTAACCCTAACCCTAACCCTTACTCTAACCCTAACAGTAACCCTAACCCTTACCCTAACCCTAACCCTAACCCCTAACCCTTAACTTAACCCTAATTCTAACCCTAAAACTTACCCTTAACCTTACCCTAACCCTAACCCTAACCCTAACCCTAACCCCTAACACTAACCCTAACCCTTACCCTCACCGTAACCCTACTCCTCACTCTAATTCTTACCCTTACCCTAACCCTAACCCTAACCCTAACCCTAAACCTAACCCTAACCCTACCCTTAACACTTACCCTTACCCCAAACCTAACCCTAAACCTAACCGTAACCCTTACCCTTACGCAACCCTAACAATCACCTTAAACCTAACCATAACCCTAACACTAACCCTAACACATAACGCTAACCCTTACCCTAACCCTAACCCTAACCTTAACCCTAAACCTTACCCTAACCAAACCCTAACCCTAACCCTAACCCTAACACTTACCCTAACCCTAACCCTAACACTAAACCTTAACCTAATCCTAACTCTAAACCTTATCCTAACCCTACCACTTACCCAAAAAATAAACCTAACCCTAACCCTAACACTAACACTAACACATAACGCTAACCCTAACCCTAACCCTAACCCTAACCCTTAACCTAACCCTAACACTAACTCTAACCCCTAACCCTAACCCTTACCCTAAACCTAATCCTAACACTAACCATAATCCCTAACCCTAACCCTAACCATAACCATAACCCTTACCCTAACCCTACAACTAACCCTAACCATAACCATAACCCATACCCTAACCCTAACCTAACCCTAACCCTAAACCTTACCCGTACCCTAACCCTAACCCTAATCCTAACCCTAACCCTTACCCTTACCCTTACCCTGCCCTAACGCTAAACCTAACCCTAACGCTAACCTTAACCCTAAACCTTATCCTTACCCTAACCTAACCCTAACCCTAAATCTAACCCTAAGCCTAACCCTAAGCCTTACCCTTACCTAACAATAACCCTAAACCTAACCCTAACCATAAACCTAACCCTAACCCTTATCCTTTCCCTACTCTCTAACCCTAACCCTAACCCTAAACCTAACACTAACCCTAAACCTATCCCTTAACCTTACCCTAACCCTAACCCTAAACCTAACCCTAACCTTTACCCTGAACCTAACCCTAACCCTAACCCTAAACTTAACCCTAACCCTTACCCTTAACCTATCCCTAACTCTAAAACTAACCCTAAACCCATCCCTAACCCTAACTCTTACCCTAACCATAACCCTAACACTAACCTAACCCTTACCCTTACCCTAACCCTAACTCTAACCCTTACCCTAAACCTAATCCTAACCCTAACTCTAACCCTTACCCTTACCTTAAACCTAACCCTAACCCTAACCCTAACCCTTACCCTAACCCTAACACTAAACCTAAACCTAACCCTAACCTTCACCCTCAAACTTACCCTTACCCTAACCCTAACCCTAACACTAACCCTAACCCTAAACCTAACCCTAACCCTAATCCTAACCCTTACCCTTACCCTAACCCTAACCCTAAACCTAACTCTATCCCTTACCCTAACTCTAACCTTAACCCTAACCCTAACTCTAAACCTAACCTTAACACAAACCCTTACCTTTCCCTATACCTAACCCTAACCCTAACCCTAAACCTAACCCTAACACTAAACCTAACCCTTATCCTTACCCTAACCCTAACCCTAACCCTAAACCTAACCCTAACACTTACCCTTACCCTAACCATAACCCTAACCCTAACCCTAACGCTAAACCTAACCCTAACCCTTAACCTAATCCTAACACTAACTCTAACCCCTAACCCTAAGCCTTACCCTAAACCTAACCCTAATCCTAACCCTAACCCCTAACCCTAACCCTAATCCCTAACCCTATCCCTAACCCTAAACCTAACCCTTATCCTTATCCTAACCCTAACCCTAACCCTAACACTTACTCTTACCCTAAACCCTACCCTAACCCTAACTCTAAACCTTACCCTAACCCTAAACCTAACCCTAACACTTACCCTTACAATAACCCTAAACCTAACCCTAACCCTAACCCTAACCCTTACCATTACCCTAACCCTAACCCTAACCCTAAACCTAACCCTTATTCTAAACCTAACCCTAACCCTTACCCTAAATCTAACCCTAAAACTAACCCTAACAATTACCCTTACATTAACCCTAACTCTAAACCTAAACCTTACCCTTAGCCTTACCCTAACGCTAACCGTAACCCTAACACATACCCTAATAAATACCCTTACACTAATCCTAACCCTAACCCTAACCGTAACCCTAAACCTAACCCTAACACTAATCCTAAACCTTACCCTTACCCTAACCCTAACCGTAAACCTAACCCTAACCCTCAGTCTATCCCTAACCCTAACCTTAACCCTAACCCTAAAAATAACCCTAACCCTAACCTTAACACTAACACTTACACTTACCCTATCCATACCCCTAACCCTAACACTTACCCTTAACCTAACACTAAACCTAACCCTAACCCTTACCCTAACCCTAACCCTAACCCCTAACCCTTACCTTAACCCTAACTCTAACCCTAAACCTTACCCTTACCCTTACCCTAACCCTAACCCTAACCCTTACCCTAACCCTAACCCTAACCCCTAACACTAACCCTAACCCTTACCCTCACCGTAACACTAATCCTAACTCTAATTCTTACCCTTACCCTAACCCTAACCCTAACCCAAACCCTAACCCTAAACCTAACCCTAACCCTAACCTTAACCCTTACTCTTACCCTAAACCTAACCCGAACCTTAACCCCAACACTAACCCTAACCCTAACCTTAACCCTATCCCTAACCCTTACCCTAACCCTAACCCTAAACCCTAACACTAACCCTAACCTTACCCTCACCGTAACACTAATCCTAACTCTAATTCATACCCTTACCCTAACCCTAACCCTAACCCAAACCCTAACCCTAACCCTAAACCTAACCCTAACCTTAACCCTTACCCTTACCCTAAACATAACCCTAAACCTAACCCTAACCCTTACCCTTACCCAACCCTAACAATCACCTTAAACCTAACCCTAACCCTAACAGTAACCCTAACACATAATGCTAACCCTTACCCTAACACTAACCGTAACCTTAACCCTAAACCTTATCCTAACCAAACCCTAAACCTAACCTTAACCGTAACGCTAAACCTAAACCTAAACCTAAACCTAACCCTAACCCTAACCTTAACCCTAACCGTAACCCCTAACCGTAACCCTTACCCTAAACCTAAGCCTAACCCTAACCCTAACCCTAAACCTAACCCTAAACCTAAACTTAACCCTAACCCTTACCCTTACCCTAACCCTAACCCTAACCCTAAACCTAACCCTAACCCTAACCCTAATTCTTACCATTAATCTAAACCTAACCCTAAACCTAACTCTAAACCTTACCCTTACCCTAACCCTAACCTTAACCTTAACCCTAATCCTAACCCTAAACCTAACCTTAACCGTAACCCTTATCCTTTCCCTAACCCTAAACCTAAACCTAACCCTTACCCTTACCCTAACCCTAACCCTACACCTAACCCTAACCCTTACCCTTACCCTAAACCTAACCCTAACCCTAACCGTAACCTTAACCCTAACCCTTACCCTAACCCTAACCCTAAACCTAACCTTAACATTAACCCTTATCCTTTCCCTAACCCTAACCCTAACCGTAAACCTAAACCTAATCCTAAGCCTAAACCTATGCCTTACCCTTACGATAACCTAACCCTAAACCTAACACTAACCCTTTCCCTTACCCTAACCCTAAACCTAACCTTATCCCTAACCCTTACCCTTACCCTAACCCTAAACTTAACCCTAACCCTGAACCTAACGCTAACCCTAACCCTAACCCTTACCCTAACCCTAACCCTAACACTAACCCTAACCTAACCCTTACCCTTACCCTAACCCTAAACCTAACCTTAACCCTAACCCTAACCCAAACTCTAACCCTACACTTACCCTAACCCTAACCATAAACCTAACCCTAACCCTAAACCTATACCTAAACCTACCCCTTCCTTTACTCTAACCCTACCCCAAAACCTTACTCTAACAGTAAGCCCTGACCCTAAACCTAACCCTAACCCTTCCCCTTACCCTAACCCTAAACCTAACCCTAACCCTAACCCTAACCATTACCCTTACACTAACCCTAACCCTAAACTTAACCCCAACCTTAAACCTAACCCTAACCCTAACCCTAACCCTAACCCTTACCCTAACCCTAACCCTAACACTAACACTTACCCATACCCTAACCCTAACCCTTACCCTAACCCTAACCCTAACACTAACCCTAACCCTTACCCTAACCTTAAAACTAACCCCTAAACGTAACCCTTACCCGAACCCGAACTTTAAACCTAACCCCTAACCCTAACCTTTACCGGACACTAACCCTAACCCTAATCTAACCCTTATCCTTAACCTAACCCTAAATTTAATTCTAACCCTAACCCTTACCCTAACCCTTACCCTAATCCTACCCCTAACTCTAAACCTAACCCTTACCCTTACCCTAACCCTAAACCTAAATCTAACCCTAACCCTAAACCTAACCCTTACACTAACCCTAACCCTTATCCTAACCCTAACCCTTACCCTTACCCTAACCCTACCCTAACCCTAAACCTAAACCTATCCCTAACCAAACCCTAACTCTAAACCTAACCCTAACACTAACCCTAACCCTTACCCGTACCCTAACAATAACACTAAACCTAACCCTAACTCTTACCATTACCGTAACCTAACCATAAACTTAACCCTATCCCTAACCCTAAACCTAACCCTAACACTTATCCTTTCCCTACTCCCTAACCCTAACCCTAACCTTAAACCGAACCCTAACATTAAACCTATCACTTATCCTTACCCTAACCTTAACCCTAAACGTAATCCTAACCCTTACCCTTACCCTTACCCTAACCTAAACCTAACCCTAACCCTTACCCTAACCCTAAACCTAAGCTAATCCTTACCCTTACCGTAACGCTAACCATAAACTTACCCCTAAAACTAACCCTAGTCCTAACCCTTACCATAACCCTAACCCTAACCGTAAACCTATCCCTAACCCTAACCCTAACCCTAAACCTAACCCTAACCTAACCCTAACCCTTACCCTAACACTAACCCTAACACTAACACTTACCCTTTCCCTAACCATAACCCTAACCCTAACCCTAACCCTTATCCTAACCCTAACCCTAACTCTATCCCTAAAGCTAATCCTAACCCCAACCCTTAACTTGACCGTTACTCTAACCCTAACCCTAAACCTACACATTACCTTAACCCTCACCCTAACCCTAACATGTACCCTAACCGTAACCCTAACCCTAAACCTTACCCTAAACATAACCCTAAACCTAACCCTAAAACTTACCCTAATCCTACCCCTAACCCGAACCCTAAACCTTACCCTAACCCTAACCCTAAACCTAACCCTATCGCTAAACCTTATCCTCATCCTAACCCTAACCCTTACTCTAATCCTAAACCTAACCCTAACCCTATCCCTAACCCTTACCCTTAACCTAACAATAAAATTAACTCTAATCCTAACCCTAACCATAAAAGTTACTCTAACCCTAACCCTAACCCTAACCCTTACCCTTACCCTAACCCTACCCCTAAATCTAAACCTAACCCTTACCCTTACCCTAACCCTAAACCTAACCCTAACACTAAACCTAACCCTTACACTAACCCTAACCCTAATCCTAAACCTAACCCTTATCTTACCCGAAACCTACCCTAACCCTAAACCTAACCCTAACCCTAACCTGAACCCTAAACCTTACCCTTAGCCTAACCCTAACCCTAACCCTAAACCTAACCCAAATCTAATCCTAAACCTTAACCTTACCATAACCCTAAACTTAACACTAATCCTAACCCTAACCCTAACCCTTAGTCTTACCCTTACCCTAACACTAACCCGAACCATAAACATAACCCTAACCCTAACCCTATGTCTACCACTATCCTTTAACCTTACCCTAAACCTAAGCCTAAACCTAACACTAACCTTAAGCCCTAACCCTAACCCTAACCCTAACACATAACCTTACCCTAACCCTAACCCTAACCCTAACCCTAACACTAACCCTTACCCTAACCCTAACCCTAACACTTACCCTTACACTAATCCTAACCCTAACCCTACCCTAACAATATACCGAACCCTAACCCTAAGCTTAAACCTAAACCTTACCCTTACTCTAAACCTAACCCTAACCCTGACCCTAAACCTAACCCTAACACTAACCCTAACAGTTACCCTTACCCTAACCCTAACCTTAAACCTAACCCTTACCCTAACCCTAACACTAACCCTTACCCTAACCCTACCCCTAACCCTTACCCTTACACTAACCCTAACCCTAACCCTAACCCTAACACTAAACCTAACCCTAACCCTAACCTTAACCCTAAACCTTACCCTTATTCTAACCCTAACCCTAACCCTAACCATAAACCTAACCCTAACCCTAACCCTAACCCTTACCCTTACCCTAACCCTAACTCTAAACCTAACCCTAAACCTTACCCTTACCCTAACCATAACCCTGACCCTAACCCTAATCGTAACCCTAAACCTTACGCTTACCTTAACCCTAACCCTACCCTAACACTTACCCTTACCCTAATGCTAAACCTAACGCTAACGCTAACCCTAACCTTTACACATACCCTTACCCTAACCCTGACCCTAAACCTAACTCTAACCGTAACCCCAAACTCTAAACCTAACACTAACCCTAAGCCTAACCCTAACCCTAACACTTACCCTTACCCTAACCCTAACCCTAACCCAAACCCTAACATTAACCCTAACCCTAACCCTAACCCGAACCTAAACCCTAACCCTAACCCTAATCCTGACCGTAAACCTAACTGTAACCGTAACCCCTAACTCTAAACCTAACCCTAACCCTAACCCTTACCCTAACCCTAACCCTTACCCTAACCCTAACCTCTCCCTAAACCTAACCCTAACCCTAACCCTAACTCTAACCCTAAACCTAACCCTAACCCTAACCCTTACACTTGCTTTTAACCTAACCGTAACCGTAACCCTAACCCTAACCCAAAACCTAACCCTAACTCTAACCCTAACCCTAACCCTAACCTCTCCCTAAACCTAACCCTAACCCTAACCCTAACTCTAACCCTAAACCTAACCCTAACCCTAACCCTAACCTAACCCTAACCCTTACCCTAACGCTTACCCTAACCCCAACCCTTACCCTAACCCTAACCCCAACCTTAAACCCAACCCTAAACCTAACCCTAACCCTAAACCTTACTCTAACCCTAACCCTAACCCTAACCTTAACCCTAACCCTGACGCTAACTCTTACCCTTTTCCTACCCCTAACCCTAAACCTTACCCTAAACCTAACCCTAACCCTAACACTTACGCTTACCCTTACCCTAACCCTAACCCTAACCCTTACCCTAACCCTAACCCTAACACTTACGCTTACCCTTACCCTAACCCTAAACCTAACCCTTACCCTAACCCTAACCCTAAACCTTACTCTAACCCTAATCCTAACCTCAATCTTAACATTAACCCTAACCTTAACCCTAACCCTAACTCTTATCCTTACCCTAACCGTAACCCTAAACCTAACACTAACCCTAACCCCTAACCCTAACCGTAACCAAAACCCTAACCCTAACCTTTACCCTTATCCTTACGCTAACACTAACCCTAAACTTAATGCTAACCATAACCATAAACCTAACACTTACCCTAACCCAAAACCTAACCCTAATCCTTACCCTAACCCTAAACCTACCCCTATCCCATACCCTTTCCCTAAACCTACCCTAACCCTAACCCTAACCCTAACCCTTACCCAAACCCTAACCCTAAACCTAAACCTAAACCTAAACCTAACCCTAACCCTAACCCAAACACTTACCCTAACCCTAACTCTAACCCTAACCCTAACCCTAATCCTAACCCTTACTCTTACCCTAAACCTAACCCGAACCTTAACCCCAACACTAACCCTAACCCTAACCCTAACCCTATCCCTAACCCTTACCCTAACCCTAAACCTAACCCTAACACTTAGCGTTACACTAACCCTAACCCTATCCCTAACCCTTACCCTAACCCTTACGCTTACCCTAACCCTAACCCTTACCCTTACCCTAACCCTAACCTTAATCATAACGTCAACCCTAAACCTAACCCTAACCCTAACACTTACCCTAACACTTACCCTACCCTAAACCTAACCCTAACCCTAACACTTACCCTTACCCTAACCCTAACAATAACCCTAACCATAACCCTAACACCCTAACCCTAACACTAACCCTAACCTTAACCCTAACTCTTATCCTTACCCTAACCCTAACCCTAAACCTAACACTAACGCTAACCCTAACCCTAACCGTAACTGTAACCCTAACCCTAAACCATAACTTACCCTTACCCTAACACTAACCCTAAACTTAATGCTAACCATAACCCTAAACCTAACACTTAGCCTAACCCTAACCCTAATCCTTACCCTAACCCTAACCTGACCTTTACCCTTACCCTAACGCTAACCCTAATCCTAACCCTAACCCTAAAGCTAACACTAACACATATCCTTACCCTAACCCTAACTCTAACCGCAGGACTAAACCTAACTTTAACCCTAACCCTAACCCTAACCCTAACCCTTAACCTAACCCTAACACTAATGCTAACCCTTACCCTTAACCTAACCCCAACCCTAAACTTAACCCCAACTTGAAACCAAACCCTAAACCTAACCCTAACTCTTACCCTTACCCTAATCCTAAACCTAAACCTAACCCTAACCCTAACCTTAACCCTAACCCTAACCCTAACCCTAACCCTTGCCCTTACCCTAACCTTAACCCTAACATTAACCCCAACCCTAAACCTAACCCTAACCCTAAACCTTACTCTAACCGTAACCCTAA
This sequence comes from Megascapheus bottae, assembly GCA_024803745.1. Lineage (NCBI taxonomy): Eukaryota > Metazoa > Chordata > Mammalia > Rodentia > Geomyidae > Megascapheus > Megascapheus bottae. The sequence goes on along the minus strand of JANJXV010000047.1, from coordinate 3,527,172 downwards.
CCTCAACCTTAACCCTAACCCTAACCCTAAACCTAACCCTTACCCTATCCCTAACCCTAACCCTTACCCTAACCCTAACGCTTACCCTAACCCTAACCCTTACCCTTAAACTAACCTTAACCTTAACCTTAACCTCAACCCTAACCCTAATCCTAAACCTAACCCTTACCCTAACACTTACCCTAACCCTAAACCTAACCCTTACCCTAACACTTACCCTTACTCTAACCTTAACCCTAACCCTAACACTTACCCTAACACTAACCCTAAACCTAACCCTAACCCTAACCCTAAACCTAACTCTTATCCTTACCCTAACCCTAACGCTAAACCTAACACTAACCCTAAATCTAACCCTAATGCTAACCCTAACCCTAACCCTTACCCTAACCCTAAACCTTACTCTAACCCTAACCCTAACCTCAACCTTAACCCTTACCCTAACCCTAACCCTAACCCTAACCCTTACCCTTACCCTAAACCTAAACCTAAGCTTATCCCTAACCCTAACCCTTACCCAAAATCTAACCCTAACCCTAACCCTAACCCTAACCCTAACCCACACGCTTGCATTTAACCTAACCATAACCGTAACCCTAACCCCTAACCCTAACCTAATCCTAACTCTAATCCTTCCCCTTACCCTAACCATAACCCTAACCCTAACCCTTTCCCTAACCCTATCCCTAACCCTAACCCTTACCCCAACCCTAACCCTAATGCTAACCCTGACACTTAACCTAATCCCAACCCGAAACCTAACCCTAAACCTAACCCTAACGCTTACCCTTACCCTAATCCTAAACCTAAACCTAACCCTTACCCTTAACCTAACCCTAACCCTAACCTTAACCCCAAACCTAAACCTAACCCTAAACCTAAACCTAACTCTAACCCTAACCCTAAACTCAACCTTAACCCTAACTCTAACCCTAACCCTAACCCTAACCTTAACCCTAACCCTAACCCAAACCCTAACCCTACACTTACCCTAACCCTAACCATAAACCTAACCCTAACCCTAAACCTATACCTAAACCTACCCCTTACCTTTACTCTAACCCTACCCCAAAACCTAACTCTAACAGTAAGCCCTGACCCTAAACCTAACCCTAACCCTTCCCCTTACCCTAACCCTAAACCTAACCCTAACCCTAACCCTAACCGTTACCCTTACACTAACCCTAACCCTAACCTTAACCCCAACCTTAAACCTAACCCTAACCCTAAACCTTACTCTATCCCTAACCCTAACCTCAACCTTAACCCTAACTCTAACCCTAACCCTAACCCTAACCTTAACCCTAAACGTAATCCTAACCCTTACCCTTACCCTTACCCTAACCTAAACCTAACCCTAACCCTTACCCTAACCCTAAACCTAAGCTAATCCTTACCCTTACCCTAACGCTAACCATAAACTTACCCCTAAAACTAACCCTAGCCCTAACCCTTACCATAACCCTAACCCTAACCGTAAACCTATCCCTAACCCTAACCCTAACCCTAAACCTAACCCTAACCTAACCCTAACCCTTACCCTAACACTAACCCTAACACTAACACTTACCCTTTCCCTAACCATAACCCTAACCCTAACCCTAACCCTTACCCTAACCCTAACCCTAACACTAATACTTACCCTTACCCTAACCCTAACCCTTACCCTAACCCTAACCCTAACACTAACCCTAACCCTAACACTAACCTTAAAACTAACCCCTAAACGTAACCCTTACCCGAACCCTAACTTTAAACCTAACCCCTAACCCTAACCTTTACCGGACACTAGCCCTAACCCTAATCTAACCCTTATCCTTAACCTAACCCTAAATTTAATTCTAACCCTAACCCTTACCCTAACCCTTACCCTAATCCTACCCCTAACTCTAAACCTAACCCTTACCCTTACCCTAACCCTAAACCTAAATCTAACCCTAACCCTAAACCTAACCCTTACACTAACCCTAACCCTTATCCTAACCCTAACCCTTACCCTTACCCTAACCCTACCCTAACCCTAAACCTAAACCTATCCCTAACCAAACCCTAACTCTAAACCTAACCCTAACACTAACCCTAACCCTTACCCGTACCCTAACAATAACAATAAACCTAACCCTAACTCTTACCATTACCGTAACCTAACCATAAACTTAACCCTATCCCTAA
>JANJXV010000047.1:3497500-3520000 GCA_024803745.1 Megascapheus bottae | reverse complement strand
AACCCTAATCCTAACCTCAATCTTAACATTAACCCTAACCTTAACCCTAACCCTAACTCTTATCCTTACCCTAACCGTAACCCTAAACCTAACACTAACCCTAACCCCTAACCCTAACCGTAACCAAAACCCTAACCCTAACCTTTACCCTTATCCTTACGCTAACACTAACCCTAAACTTAATGCTAACCATAACCATAAACCTAACACTTACCCTAACCCAAAACCTAACCCTAATCCTTACCCTAACCCTAAACCTACCCCTATCCCATACCCTTTCCCTAAACCTACCCTAACCCTAACCCTAACCCTAACCCTTACCCAAACCCTAACCCTAAACCTAAACCTAAACCTAAACCTAACCCTAACCCTAACCCAAACACTTACCCTAACCCTAACTCTAACCCTAACCCTAACCCTAATCCTAACCCTTACTCTTACCCTAAACCTAACCCGAACCTTAACCCCAACACTAACCCTAACCCTAACCCTAACCCTATCCCTAACCCTTACCCTAACCCTAAACCTAACCCTAACACTTAGCGTTACACTAACCCTAACCCTATCCCTAACCCTTACCCTAACCCTTACGCTTACCCTAACCCTAACCCTTACCCTTACCCTAACCCTAACCTTAATCATAACGTCAACCCTAAACCTAACCCTAACCCTAACACTTACCCTAACACTTACCCTACCCTAAACCTAACCCTAACCCTAACACTTACCCTTACCCTAACCCTAACCCTAACCCAAACCCTAACATTAACCCTAACCCTAACCCTAACCCGAACCTAAACCCTAACCCTAACCCTAATCCTGACCCTAAACCTAACTGTAACCGTAACCCCTAACTCTAAACCTAACCCTAACCCTAACCCTTACCCTAACCCTAACCCTTACCCTAACCCTAACCTCTCCCTAAACCTAACCCTAACCCTAACCCTAACCCTAACTCTAACCCTAAACCTAACCCTAACCCTAACCCTTACACTTGCTTTTAACCTAACCGTAACCGTAACCCTAACCCTAACCCAAAACCTAACCCTAACTCTAACCCTAACCCTAACCCTAACCTCTCCCTAAACCTAACCCTAACCCTAACCCTAACTCTAACCCTAAACCTAACCCTAACCCTAACCCTAACCTAACCCTAACCCTTACCCTAACGCTTACCCTAACCCCAACCCTTACCCTAACCCTAACCCCAACCTTAAACCCAACCCTAAACCTAACCCTAACCCTAAACCTTACTCTAACCCTAACCCTAACCCTAAACTTAACCCTAACCCTGACGCTAACTCTTACCCTTTTCCTACCCCTAACCCTAAACCTTACCCTAAACCTAACCCTAACCCTAACACTTACGCTTACCCTTACCCTAACCCTAACCCTAACCCTTACCCTAACCCTAACCCTAACACTTACGCTTACCCTTACCCTAACCCTAAACCTAACCCTTACCCTAACCCTAACCCTAAACCTTACTCTAACCCTAATCCTAACCTCAATCTTAACATTAACCCTAACCTTAACCCTAACCCTAACTCTTATCCTTACCCTAACCGTAACCCTAAACCTAACACTAACCCTAACCCCTAACCCTAACCGTAACCAAAACCCTAACCCTAACCTTTACCCTTATCCTTACGCTAACACTAACCCTAAACTTAATGCTAACCATAACCATAAACCTAACACTTACCCTAACCCAAAACCTAACCCTAATCCTTACCCTAACCCTAAACCTACCCCTATCCCATACCCTTTCCCTAAACCTACCCTAACCCTAACCCTAACCCTAACCCTTACCCAAACCCTAACCCTAAACCTAAACCTAAACCTAAACCTAACCCTAACCCTAACCCAAACACTTACCCTAACCCTAACTCTAACCCTAACCCTAACCCTAATCCTAACCCTTACTCTTACCCTAAACCTAACCCGAACCTTAACCCCAACACTAACCCTAACCCTAACCCTAACCCTATCCCTAACCCTTACCCTAACCCTAAACCTAACCCTAACACTTAGCGTTACACTAACCCTAACCCTATCCCTAACCCTTACCCTAACCCTTACGCTTACCCTAACCCTAACCCTTACCCTTACCCTAACCCTAACCTTAATCATAACGTCAACCCTAAACCTAACCCTAACCCTAACACTTACCCTAACACTTACCCTACCCTAAACCTAACCCTAACCCTAACACTTACCCTTACCCTAACCCTAACCCTAACCCAAACCCTAACATTAACCCTAACCCTAACCCTAACCCGAACCTAAACCCTAACCCTAACCCTAATCCTGACCCTAAACCTAACTGTAACCGTAACCCCTAACTCTAAACCTAACCCTAACCCTAACCCTTACCCTAACCCTAACCCTTACCCTAACCCTAACCTCTCCCTAAACCTAACCCTAACCCTAACCCTAACCCTAACTCTAACCCTAAACCTAACCCTAACCCTAACCCTTACACTTGCTTTTAACCTAACCGTAACCGTAACCCTAACCCTAACCCAAAACCTAACCCTAACTCTAACCCTAACCCTAACCCTAACCTCTCCCTAAACCTAACCCTAACCCTAACCCTAACTCTAACCCTAAACCTAACCCTAACCCTAACCCTAACCTAACCCTAACCCTTACCCTAACGCTTACCCTAACCCCAACCCTTACCCTAACCCTAACCCCAACCTTAAACCCAACCCTAAACCTAACCCTAACCCTAAACCTTACTCTAACCCTAACCCTAACCCTAAACTTAACCCTAACCCTGACGCTAACTCTTACCCTTTTCCTACCCCTAACCCTAAACCTTACCCTAAACCTAACCCTAACCCTAACACTTACGCTTACCCTTACCCTAACCCTAACCCTAACCCTTACCCTAACCCTAACCCTAACACTTACGCTTACCCTTACCCTAACCCTAAACCTAACCCTTACCCTAACCCTAACCCTAAACCTTACTCTAACCCTAATCCTAACCTCAATCTTAACATTAACCCTAACCTTAACCCTAACCCTAACTCTTATCCTTACCCTAACCGTAACCCTAAACCTAACACTAACCCTAACCCCTAACCCTAACCGTAACCAAAACCCTAACCCTAACCTTTACCCTTATCCTTACGCTAACACTAACCCTAAACTTAATGCTAACCATAACCATAAACCTAACACTTACCCTAACCCAAAACCTAACCCTAATCCTTACCCTAACCCTAAACCTACCCCTATCCCATACCCTTTCCCTAAACCTACCCTAACCCTAACCCTAACCCTAACCCTTACCCAAACCCTAACCCTAAACCTAAACCTAAACCTAAACCTAACCCTAACCCTAACCCAAACACTTACCCTAACCCTAACTCTAACCCTAACCCTAACCCTAATCCTAACCCTTACTCTTACCCTAAACCTAACCCGAACCTTAACCCCAACACTAACCCTAACCCTAACCCTAACCCTATCCCTAACCCTTACCCTAACCCTAAACCTAACCCTAACACTTAGCGTTACACTAACCCTAACCCTATCCCTAACCCTTACCCTAACCCTTACGCTTACCCTAACCCTAACCCTTACGCTTACCCTAACCCTAACCTTAATCATAACGTCAACCCTAAACCTAACCCTAACCCTAACACTTACCCTAACACTTACCCTACCCTAAACCTAACCCTAACCCTAACACTTACCCTTACCCTAACCCTAACAATAACCCTAACCATAACCCTAACACCCTAACCCTAACACTAACCCTAACCTTAACCCTAACTCTTATCCTTACCCTAACCCTAACCCTAAACCTAACACTAACGCTAACCCTAACCCTAACCGTAACTGTAACCCTAACCCTAAACCATAACTTACCCTTACCCTAACACTAACCCTAAACTTAATGCTAACCATAACCCTAAACCTAACACTTAGCCTAACCCTAACCCTAATCCTTACCCTAACCCTAACCTGACCTTTACCCTTACCCTAACGCTAACCCTAATCCTAACCCTAACCCTAAAGCTAACACTAACACATATCCTTACCCTAACCCTAACTCTAACCGCAGGACTAAACCTAACTTTAACCCTAACCCTAACCCTAACCCTAACCCTTAACCTAACCCTAACACTAATGCTAACCCTTACCCTTAACCTAACCCCAACCCTAAACTTAACCCCAACTTGAAACCAAACCCTAAACCTAACCCTAACTCTTACCCTTACCCTAATCCTAAACCTAAACCTAACCCTAACCCTAACCTTAACCCTAACCCTAACCCTAACCCTAACCCTTGCCCTTACCCTAACCTTAACCCTAACATTAACCCCAACCCTAAACCTAACCCTAACCCTAAACCTTACTCTAACCGTAACCCTAACCTCAACCTTAACCCTAACCCTAACCCTAAACCTAACCCTTACCCTATCCCTAACCCTAACCCTTACCCTAACCCTAACGCTTACCCTAACCCTAACCCTTACCCTTAAACTAACCTTAACCTTAACCTTAACCTCAACCCTAACCCTAATCCTAAACCTAACCCTTACCCTAACACTTACCCTAACCCTAAACCTAACCCTTACCCTAACACTTACCCTTACTCTAACCTTAACCCTAACCCTAACACTTACCCTAACACTAACCCTAAACCTAACCCTAACCCTAACCCTAAACCTAACTCTTATCCTTACCCTAACCCTAACGCTAAACCTAACACTAACCCTAAATCTAACCCTAATGCTAACCCTAACCCTAACCCTTACCCTAACCCTAAACCTTACTCTAACCCTAACCCTAACCTCAACCTTAACCCTTACCCTAACCCTAACCCTAACCCTAACCCTTACCCTTACCCTAAACCTAAACCTAAGCTTATCCCTAACCCTAACCCTTACCCAAAATCTAACCCTAACCCTAACCCTAACCCTAACCCTAACCCACACGCTTGCATTTAACCTAACCATAACCGTAACCCTAACCCCTAACCCTAACCTAATCCTAACTCTAATCCTTCCCCTTACCCTAACCATAACCCTAACCCTAACCCTAACCCTTTCCCTAACCCTATCCCTAACCCTAACCCTTACCCCAACCCTAACCCTAATGCTAACCCTGACACTTAACCTAATCCCAACCCGAAACCTAACCCTAAACCTAACCCTAACGCTTACCCTTACCCTAATCCTAAACCTAAACCTAACCCTTACCCTTAACCTAACCCTAACCCTAACCTTAACCCCAAACCTAAACCTAACCCTAAACCTAAACCTAACTCTAACCCTAACCCTAAACTCAACCTTAACCCTAACTCTAACCCTAACCCTAACCCTAACCTTAACCCTAACCCTGACGCTAACCTTTACCCTTTTCCTAACCCTAACCCTAAACCTTACCCTAAACCTAACCCTAACCCTACACTTACCCTTACCCTAAACCTAACCCTAAACCTAACCCTAACATTTAACCCTAACCCTAAACCTAACCCTTACCATAACTCTAACCCTAACAATAACCCTAACTCTTACCCTAACCTTAACCCTAACCCTTACCTTTATGTAACCCTAACCCTAACCTTAACCCCAATCCTAAACCTCACCCTAACCCTAACCCTAACCCTTACCCTTACCCTAACGCTAAACCTAACCCTAACCCTAAAACTTTCCCTTACCCTAACCCTAACCCTAACCCTTATCCTAACCTAACCCTAACTCTTAACATAACCCTAACACTACTGTTAACCCCTAACCCTAAACTTTACCCTAACCCTAACCCTAACCACAACCCTAAACCTTACCCTTACCCTAACCCTAACACTAACTCTATCCCTAACCCTAACCCTAACCCTAACCCTTACCCTAACCCTAACCCTACACCTTATTCTAACCCAAACCCTTACCTCAACCTTAACCCTAACGCTAACCCTAACCCTAACCCTAACCCTAACCCCTAACCTTAACATTTACCCTAACCCTAACCCTAACCATAACCCTAAACCTTACCCTTAACCTAACCCTAACCCTAACTCTAACCCTAACCCCAACCCTAACCCTAACCCTTACCATAACCCTAAACCTTACTCTAACCATAACCCTAAACTCAACCTTAACCCTAACCCTAACCCTACCCCATACCCTTACCCTAACACTAACCCTAACCGTACCCCTAACCCTAAACCTTACACTAACCCTAACTTGTACCCTAACCCTAACCGTAACACTAACCTCAACCTTAACCCTATCCCTAACCCTTACCCTAACCCTAACCCTAACGTCAACCTTAACCCTAACCCTAACCCTAACCCTAAATTTAACCCTAAACCTAAACCTAACCCTTACCTTTACCCTAACCGTAACCCTACACCTAACCCTAACCCTAACCCTTACCCATACCCTAAACCGAAGCCTAACCTGAACCCCAATCATAAACCTAACCCTAACCCTAACCCTTACCGTAAAACTTACCCTAACCCTAACCCTAACCCTAACACTTACCCTTACCCTAACCGTAACCCTATCCCTAACCCTTACCCTAACCCTAACACTAACCCTAACCGTAACACTTACCTTTACCCTAACCCTAACCCTATCCCTAACCCTTACCATTACCCTAACCCTACCCTTAACCCTAACCTTAACAATAACCCTAAACCTTATCCTTAACCTAAACCTAACCCTAACCCTTACCCTAAACTAACCCTACCCTAAACCTAACCCTAACCCCAACCCCTAACCCTAACCCTAATCCAAACCCCTAACCCTAACCCTAAACCTAACACTTACCCTAACTCTAACCCTAACCCTTACACTTACCCTAACCCTAACCCTAACCTTAACCCCAACCTGAAACCTAACCCTAACCCTAACCGTAAACCTTACCCTAACCCTAACCCTAAACCTAACCCTAACTCTAACCCTTACCCTTACCCTAACCCTAACACTAACCCTAACCCTAACCCTAACCCTAACCCTAACCTTAAACCTAAACCTAACCCTAACCCTTACCCTTACCCTAACCCTAACCCTAAACCTAACACTAACCCTAACCCTAACCCTAACCCTTACTCTTACACTAACCCTAACATTAAACCTAACCAAAACCCTAAACATAACCCCTACATTTAACCCTAACCCTAACCCCTACCATTATCCTAACCCTAACTCTAACCCTAACACTTACCCTTCCCCTAACCCCTACCCTAACCCTAACCCTAACCCTAAATCTAACAATTACCCTTAACCTAACCCCAACACTAAACTTAACCCCAGCGCGAAACTTAAACCTGAACCTAAACCTAACCCTTACCCTTACCCTAATCCTAAACCTAACCCTAACACTAACCCTAACTTTAACCCTAACCCTAACCCTAACCCTTACCCTTACCCTAACCCTAACCCGAAACTTAACCCCAACCCTAAACCTAACCCTAAACCTAAACCTTACTCTAACACTAACCCTAACCTCAACCTTAACCCTAACCCTAAACCTAACCTTAACCATAACCCTAACCCTAACCCCTACCCTTTTCCTAACCCTAACCATAAACATTACCCTAACCCTAACCCTAACCCTAACACTAACCGTTACCCTATCCCTAACCCTAACACTTACACTTACCCTTACCCTAACCCTAACCCTAACCCTAACACTTACGCTTACCCTTACCCTAACTCTTACCCTAACCATAACCCTATCCCTAACCCTAACCCTATGTTAACCCTAACCCTAACCCTAACACTTACCCTTTTCCTAACCCTAACACTAACCCTAACCCTAACCCTAACCCTAACCCTTACCCTTACCCTCACCCTAACTCTAAATCTAACCCTAACCCTAACCCTAACACTTAACCCTACCCCTAACCCTAACCCTTACCCTAACCCTAATCCGTACCCTAACCCTAACCGAAACCCTACCTCAACCTTAACCCTAACCCTAACCCTTACCTTAACCCTAACCCTAACGTCAACTTTAACCCTAACTCTAACCCTAACCCTAACCCTAACACTTACCCTAACTATAACACTAAACCTAACCCAAAACCTAAACCTAACCCTTACCCTTAACCTAACCCTAACCCTAAACCTAACCATAACCCTAACCCTAACCCCTAACCCAACCCTAACCATAACCCTTACGCTTACCATAACCCTAACCCTAACCCTAACCCTAACACCCTAAACCTTACCCTAACCCTAACACTTACCCTAACACTTACCCAAACCCTAACCCTAACCCTAACAATAACCCTTATCCTAACACTTACCCTAACCCTAACACTTACCCTAAACCTAACCCTAACCCTAAAACTTAAACTGACCCTAACCCTAACATTACCTGAACCCCAACCCTAAACCTAACCCTAACCATAACCCTTACCTAACACTTACCCTAACCCTAACTCTAACCCTAACACTTACCCTAAACCTAACCCTAATCCTAACCCTTACTCTAACACTTACCCAAACCCTAAACCTAACCCTAACCCTAACCCTAAACTTACCCTTACCCTAACCCTAACCCTATCCCTAACCCTTACCCTAACCCTAACCCTAACCCTAATACTTACCGTGACCCTAACTTTAACCATATCCCTAACCCTTACCCTTACCCTAACCCTAACCTTAACCCTAACTCTAACAATAACACTAAACCTTTCCCTTACCCTAACCCTAACCCATAACCCTAATCCTAACCATAACCCTAACCCTTACCTTTACCCTTACCCTAACCCTTACCCTAACCCTAATGCTTACCCTAACCCTAACCCTTACCATTAAACTAACCTTAACCTTAACCTTAACCTCAACCCTAAACCTAACCCTAAACCCAACCCTTACCCTAACACTTTCCCTAACACTAAACCTATTCCTAACCCTAACCCTAACACTAACTCTTATCCTTACCCTAACCCTAACCGTAAACCTAACACTAACACTAACCCTAACCCTCACCCTAACCCTAACACTTATCCTTACCCTAACCCTAACCCTAAACCTAACACTAACCCTAACCCCTAACCCTAACCATAACCCTAACGCTAACCCTAACCTTTACCCTTATCCTTACCCTAACCTAACCCTAAACTTAATGCTAACCATAACCCTAAACCTAACAATTACCCTAACCCAAAACCTAACCCTAATCCTTACCCTAACCCTAACCCTAACCCTTACCCAAACCCTAAACCTAAACCTAACCCTAAACCTAACCCTAAACCTAACCTTAAACCTAACCCTAAACCTAACCCTTACACTTTCCCTAACCCTAACCCTAAACCTAACACTTACCCTAACCCTAAACCTTACCCTTACCCTCACCCTAACTCTAAACCTAACCCTAATACTAACCCTAACATTAACACTTAACCCTAACCCTAAACCTAACCCGTACCCTAACCCTAACCCTAACCCTAACGCTAAACGTAATCTTAACAATAACACTTACCGTAACCCTAATCCTTACCCTTACCCTAACCATAACCCTAACCTTAACTTCAACCCTAAACCTAACCCTAACCCTAACACTCACCCGAACACTTACCCTAACCCTAATATTAACCCTAACACTTACCCTTACCCTAACCCTCACCCTAACACTAACACTTACCCTAAACCTAACCCTAACTCTTATCCTTACCCTAACCCTAACCCTAAATCTAACACTAACCCTAACCCCTAACCCTATCCGTAACCCTAACCCTAACCCTAAACCTTACCCTTGTCCTTATCCTAACCCTAACCCTAATCCTTACCCTAACCCTAATCCTTACCCTTTCCATAAACCTACTCTAACCCTCACCCTAAACCTTACCCTTACCCAAAGCCTAACCCTAAACCTAACCCTAACCCTAACCCTAACCATAACCCTAAACCTAACCGTTACCCTTACCCTAACTCTAACCCTAAACCAAACCCTAACCCTAACCCTAACCCTTAACCTAACCTTAACCCTAAACCTATCCCTAACCCAAAACCTAACCCTTACTGTTACCCTAACCCCAACCCAAACATAACCCTAACCCTAACCCTTACCCTTACCCTAACCCTAACCCTAACCCTAACACTTACCTAACCCTAACCCTAACCCTAACACTTACCCTTACCCTTACCCTAACCCTAACCCTAACCTGAACCCCAATCCAAAACCTAACCCTAACCCTAACCCTTACCCTTAACCTAACCCTAACCCTAACCCTTACACTTACCCTAACCCTAACCCTAACTCTAACCCTAACCCTAACCCTAACCCTTACTCTTACCCTAAACCTAACCCTAACCTTAACCCCAACCCTAACCCTAACCCTAACCCTATCCCTAACACTTACCCTAACCCTAACCCTAACACTAACACTTACCGTTACTCTAACCCTAACACTGTCCCTAACCCTTACCCTTACCCTAACCCTATCCTTAACCGTAACCATAAAAATAACCCTAAAACTTACCCTTACCCTAACCCTAACCCCTAACCCTAACCCTAATCCTAACCCTTACCCTTACCCTAACCCTAACCCTTACCCTAAAACTAACGCTTACCCTAATCCTAACCCTTACCCTTACCCTAACCCTAACCTTAATCTTAACGTCAACCCTAAGCCTAACCCTAACCCTAACCCTTACCCTAACACTTACCCTACACTAAACCTAACCCTAACCCTAACACTAACCCGAACCTTAACCCTAACTCTTATCCTTACCCTAACCCTAACCCTAAACCTAACACTAACACTAACCGTAACCCTAAACGTAACTGTAACCCTAAACCTAAACCTTAACAATACCCTTACCCTAACCCTAACCGTAAACTTAATGCTAACCATAACCCTAAACGTAACACTTGCCCTAACTCTAACCCTAATCCTTACCCTAACCCTAACCCTAACCCTAACATGACCCTTACCCTTACCCTAACGCTAACCCTAATCCTAACCCTAACCCTAAACCTAACACTAACACATATCCTTACCCTAACCCTAGCCCTAACCGTAAGACTAAATCTAACCTTAACCCTAACACTAACCCAAACCCTAACCCTTACCCTAACCCTAACACTAATGCTAACTCTTACACTTAACCTAACCCCAAACCTAACCTTAACCCCAAACTGAAACCTAAACCTAAACCTAACCCTTACCCTTAACCTAACCCTAACCCTAACCCTTACACTTACCCTAATCCTAACCCTAACTCTAACCCTAACCCTAACCCTAACCCTTACTCTTACCCTAAACCTAAACCTAACCTTAACCCCAACCGTAAACCTAACCGTAACCCTAAACCTTACTCTAATCCTAACCCTAACCTCAACGTTAACCCTAACCCTAACCCTAACCCTAACCCTTACCCTTTTCCTAATTCTAACCCTAAACCTTACCCTAACCCTAACCCTAACCCTAACCCTTACCCTATCCCTAACCCTAACCCTAACCCTAACACTTACGCTTACCCTAACCCTAACCCTAAACCTAACCCTTATCCTAACCCTAAACCTAACCCTAACCCTAACCCTAACCCTTACCCTATCCCTAACCCTAACCCTAACACTTACGCTTACCCTTACCCTAACCCTGACCCTTACCCTAACCCTAACCCTAAACCTTACTCTAACCCTAACCCTAACCTCAACCTTAACCCTAAACCTAACCCTAATCTTAACCCTAACCCTAACCCTTTCACTTTTCCTAACCCTAACACTAAACCTAACCCTAACCCTAAATTTTACCCTTACCCTTACCCTCACCCTAAATCTAAATCTAACCGTAACCCTAACCCTAACACTTAACCCTAACCCTAAACCTAACCCTTACCCTAACTCTAACCCTAACCCTAACCCTAAACGTAACTCTTACCGTAACCCTAACCCTAATCCTAACCCTTACCGTTAACTAACCCTAACCCTACCCTTAACTCCAATCCTAAACCTAACCCTAACCCTAACCCTAACCCTTAACCTTACCCTAACGCTAAACCTAACCCTAACGCTAACATTTTACCTTACCCTAACCCTAACCCTTATCCTAACCTAACCCTAACCACAACCCTAAACCTTACCCTTACTCTAACCCCAACCCTAACTCTAACACTAACCCTACCCCTAACCCTTACCCTAACCCTGCACCTTACTCTAAACCTAACCCTTACCTCAACCTTAACCCTAACCCTAACCCTAACCCTAAGCCCTAACCTTAACCCTTACCCAAACCCTAACCCTAACCATAACCCTAACCGTTACCCTTACCGTAACCCTAGCCCTAACTCTAACCCTAACACCAACTCTAACCTAAACCCTTTCCCTAACCCTAAACCTTACTCTAACCCTAACCCTAACCTCAACCTTAACCCTAACCCTAACCCTACCCTTACCCTTACCCTAACACTAACGCTAACCCTACACCTAACCCTAAACCTTATCCAAACCATAACTTGTACCCTAATGCTAACCGTAACACTAACCTCAACCTTAACCCTAACCCTAACCCTTGCCCTAACCCTACCCCTAACGTCAACCTTAACCCTAACCTTAACCCTAACCCTAACCCTAACACTTACCCTACCCTAACCCTAAACCTAACCCTAAACCTAACCCTAACCCTTACCTTGACCCTAACCCGAACCCTAACCCTAAACCTAACCCTTATCCTTACCCTAACCCTAACCCTAAACCTAAAACTTACCCTAACCCTAACCCTTGCATTTACCCTAATCCTAACCCGAACATTAACCCCAACCTTAAACCTAACCCTAAACCTAACCCTAAACCTTACCCTACCCTAACCCTAACCCTAACCCTAAACCTAACTCTAACCCTTACCCATACCCTAACCCTAACCCTTAACCTAACACTAAACCTAACCCTAACCCTAACCCTTACCCTTACACTAACCCTAACCCTAAATCTAACCCTAACCCTAACCATAGCCCCTACACCTAACCCTAACCCTAACCCCTACCATTATCCTAACCCTAACTCTAACCCTAACACTTACCCTTCCGCTAACCCCTACCCTAACACTAACCCTAACCCTAACCCTAACCCTAACTCTAACCCTTACCCTTAACCTAACCCCAACCCTAACCTTAACCCCAACCCGAACCCTAACCCTAAACCTAACCATAACCCTTACTCTTACCCTAATCCTAAACCTAATCCTAACCCTAACCCTAACCTTAACCCTAACCCTAACCCTAACCCTTACGCTTACCCTAACCCTAACCCTAACCTTAACCCCAACCCTTAACCTAACGATAACCCTAAACCTTACTCTAACACTAACCCTAAACTCAACCTTAACCCTAACCCTAACCCTAACCTTAACCCTAACCCTAACCCTAACCCTTACCCTTTTCCTAACCCTAACCCTAAACTTTACCCTAACCCTAACCCTAACCCTAAGCCTTACCCTATCTCTAACCCTAACCCTAACCCTAACACTTACGCTTACCCTTACCCTAACCCTAACCCTAACTCTAACCCTAACCCTAACCCTAACCCTTACCCTTAACCTAACCCTAACCCTAACCCTTACACTTACCCTAACCCTAACCCTAACTCTAACCCTAACCCTAACCCTAACCCTTACTCTTACCCTAAACCTAACCCTAACCTTAACCCCAACCCTAACCCTAACCCTAACCCTATCCCTAACACTTACCCTAACCCTAACCCTAACCCTAACACTTACGCTTACCCTTACCCTAACCGTAACCCTAACTCTAACCCTAACCCTAACCCTAACCCTTACCCTAACCCTAACCCTAAACCTTACTCTAACCATAACCTCAATATTAACCCCAACTCTAACCCTAAACCTAACCCTAAACTTAAGCCTTACCCTTACCCTAAACCTAACCCTAACCTTAACCCCAAACCTAAACCTAAACCTAACCCTAACCCTAACCCTTACCCTCTCCCTAACCCTAACCCTAACCCTAACACTTACGCTTACACTAACCCTAACCCTAAAACTAACCCTTAACCTAACCCTAAACCTAACCCTAACCCTTACCATAACCATAACCATAATCCTAACCCCTAACCCTTACACTAACGCTAACCCTAACCCTAACCCTTACACTTACCCTAACCCTAACCCTAACGTCAACCTTCACACTAACCCTAACCATAACCCTAAACCTAACCCTTACCCTAACCGTAAACCTAACCCTAAACCTAAACCTAACCCTTACCCATACCCTAACCCTAACCCTAAACCTAAACCTAACCCTAACCCTAACCCTAACACTTACCCTAAACCTAACCCTAATCCTAATCCTTACCCTGACCCTAACCCTAACATTACCAGAACCCCACCCCTAAACCAAACCCTAACCCTAACCCTAACCCTTAACCTAAACTTAACCCTAAACCTATCCCTAACCCAAAACCTAACCCTTACCGTTACCCTAACCCCAACCCAAACATAACCCTAACCCTTACCCTAACCCTAACCCCTAACCCTAACCCTAAACCTAACCCTAACCCTTACCCTTACCCTAACCCTAACCCTAACCCTAACACTTACCCTAACCCTAACCCTAACACTTACCCTTACCCTTACCCTAACCCTAACCCTAACCTGAGCCCCAACCCTAAACCTAACCCTAACCCTAACCCTTAACCTTAACCTAACCCTAACCCTAACCCTTACACTTACCCTAACCCTAACCCTAACTCTAACCCTAACCCTAACCCTAACCCTTACTCTTACCTTAAACCTAACCCTAACCTTAACCCCAAACCTAATCCTAACCCTAACCCTATCCCTAACACTTACCCTAACCCTAACCCTAACCCTAACACTTACCGTTACCCTAACCCTAACCCTGTCCCTAACCCTTACCCTTACCCTAACGCTAACCTTAACCGTAACCATAACAATAACCCTAAAACTTACCCTTACCCTAACCCTAACCCCTAACCCTAACCCTAACCCTAACCTTAACCCTAACCCTATCCGTAACCCTGACCCTAACCTTAACCCTTACCCTTACCCTAACCCTAAACCTCAACCTAACCCTTACCCTAACCCTAACCCTAAATCTAACCCTAACCCTAACCCTAACCCTAACCTTAACCCTAACCCTAACCCTAACCATAACCCTTACCCTTACAATAACCCTAACTCTAAACCTAATCCTAACCCTAACCATAACCCCTACACCTAACCCTAACCCTAACCCCTACCATTATCCTCACGCTAACTCTAACCCTAACACTTACCCTTCCCCTAACCCCTACTCTAACCCTAACCCTAACCCTAACTCTAACTCTTACCCTGAACCTAACCCCAACCCTAACCTTAACCCCAACCCGAAACCTAACCCTAAACCTAACCCTAACCCTTACTCTTACCCTAATCCTAAACCTAAACCTAACCCTAACCTTAACCCTAACCCTAACCCTAACCCTTACCCTAACCCTAACCCTAACCTTAAACCCAACCCTAAACCTAACCCTAATCCTAAACCTTACTCTAACACTAACCCTAACCTCAACATTAACCCTAACCCTAACCCTAACCTTAACCCTAACCCTAACCCTAAACCTTACCCTTTTCCTAACCCTAACCCTAAACTTTACCCTAACCCTAACCCTAACCCTAACCCTTACCCTATCCCTTACCCTAACCCTAACCCTAAAACTTACTCTAACCCTAACCCTAACCTCAATCTTAACCCTAACCCTAACCCTAATCTTAACCTTAATCCTAACCCTAACCCTAACCCTTACCCTTTTCCTAACCCTAATACTAACCCTAACCCTAACCCTAACCCTAAACCTTAACCTTACCCTCACCCTAACTCTAAATCTAACCCTAACCCTAACACTTAACCCTACCCCTAACCCTAAGCCTTACCCTAACCCTAATCCATACCCTAACCCTAACCATAACCCTACCTCAACCTTAACCCTAACCCTAACCCTTACCCTAACCCTAACCCTAACGTCATCCTTAACCCTAACTCTAACCCTAACCCTAACCCTAACCCTTACCCTAATCCTAACCCAAAACCTAACCGTAAAACTAAACCTAACCCTAAACCTAACCCTTACTCTAACACTTACCCAAAACCTAATCCTAACCCTAACCCTAACCCTAACACTTACCCTAAACCTAACCCTAACCCTAACACTTAACCTGACCCAAACCCTAACATTACCTGAACCCCAACCCTAAACCTAACCCTAACCCTAACCCTTACCCTAAAACGTACCCAAACCCTAACCCGAACCCTAATCCTAACCTTAAACTTACCCTTACCCTAACCCTATCCCTAACCCTTACCCTAACCCTAACACTAACCCTAATACTTACCGTTACCCTAACCCTAACCATATCCCTAACCCTTACCCTTACCCTAAACCTAACCTTAACCCTAACTCTAACAATAACCCTAAACCTTACCCTTACCCTAACCCTAACCCCGAACCCTAATCCTAACCCTAACCCTAACCCTTAACTTTACCCTAACCCTTACCCTAACCCTAACGCTTACCCTAACCCTAACCCTTACCCTTAAACTAACCTTAACCTTAACCTTAATCTCAACCCTAAACCTAACCCTAAACCTAACCCTAACCCTTACCTTACCCTAATCCTAAACCTAAATCTAAACCTAAACGTAAACGTAAACCTAACCCTAACCCTAACCCTAACCCTAACCCTAACCCTTATCCTATCTCTAACCCTAACCCTAACCCTTACACTTACGCTTACCCTTACCCTAAACCTAACCATAACTCTAAACCTAACCCCAACCCTATCCCTTACCCTAACCCTAACCCTAAAACTTACTCTAACCCTAACCCTAACCTCAATCTTAACCCTAACCCTAACCCTAACCCTAAACTTAATCCTAACCCTAACCCTAACCCTTACCCTTTTCCTAACCCTAATACTAAAATTAACCCTAACCCTAACCCTAAACCTTAACCTTACCCTCACCCTAACTCTAAATCTAACCCTAACCCTAACCCTAACCCTAACACTTAACCCTACCCCTAACCCTAACCCTTACCCTAACCCTAATCCGTACCCTAACCCTAACCATAACCCTACCTCAACCTTAACCCTAACCCTAACCCTTACCCTAACCCTAACCCTAACGTCATCCTTAACCCTAACTCTAACCCTAAACCTAACCCTATCCCTTACCCTAATCCTAACCCTAAACCTAACCGTAACACTAAACCTAACCCTAAACCTAACCCTTACTCTAACAATTACCCAAAACCTAACCCTAACCCTAACCCTAACCCTAACACTTACCCTAAACCTAACCCTAACCCTAACACTTACCCTGACCCTAACCCTAACATTACCTGAACCCCAACCCTAAACCTAACCCTAACCCTAACCCTTACCCTAAAACGTACCCAAACCCTAACCCGAACCCTAATCCTAACCCTAAACTTACCCTTACCCTGCCCTATCCCTAACCCTTACCCTAACCCTAACACTAACTCTAATACTTACCTTTACCCTAACCCTAACCATATCCCTAACCCTTACCCTTACCCTAAACCTAACCTTAACCCTAACTCTAACAATAACCCTAAACCTTACCCTTACCCTAACCCTAACCCCTAACCCTAATCCTAACCCTAACCCTAACCCTTAACTTTACCCTAATCCTTACCCTAACCCTAACGCTTACCCTAACCCTAACCCTTACCCTTAAACTAACCTTAACCTTATCCTTAATCTCAACCCTAAACCTAACCCTAAACCTAACCCTAACCCTTACCTTACCCTAATCCTAAACCTAAACCTAAACCTAACCCTAAACGTAACCCTAACCCTAATCCTAACCCTAACCCTAACCCTTACCCTTACCCTAACACTAACCCTAATCTTAACCCCAACCCTAACCCTAACCCTAAACCCAAACCTTACCCTAACCTAACCCTAAACATTACCCTAACCATAACCCTAACCCTAACCTTAACCCTAATCTTAACCCCAACCCTAACCCTAACCCTAAACCCAAACCTTACCCTAACCTAACCCTAAACATTACCCTAACCATGACCCTAACCCTAACCTTAACCCTAACCCTAACCGTAAACCTGACCCTAACCTTAACCCTTAACCTTACCCTAACCCTAAACCTAAACCTAACCCTTACCCTAAACCTAACCCTTACCCTAACCCTAACCCTAACCCTAACCCAAACCTTAACCCTCACCCTAACCCTAACCCTTACCCTTTTCCTAACCCTAACACTAAACCCAACCCTAACCCTAACCCTAACCCTTACCCTTACCCTCACCCTAAATCTTAATCTAACCTTAACCTAACCCTAACCCTAACACTTAACCCTACCCCTACCCCTAACCCTTACCCTAACCATAATCCGTACCCTAACCTAACCGTAACCCTACCTCAAACTTAACCCTAACCCTAACCCATACCATAACCCTAGCCCTAACGTCAACCTTAACCCTAACTCTAACCCTAACCCTATCCCTTACCCTAACCCTAAACCTAACCCTAACCCTAAACCTAAACCTAATTCTTACCCTTACCCTAACCCTAACCCTAAACCTAACCGTAACCCTAACCCTGACCCCTAACCCTAACCCTAATCCTATCCCTTACCCTTACCCTAACCCTAATCCTAAACCTAACCCTAACACTTACCCTAAACCTAACCCTAACCCTAACACTTACCCTGACCCTAACCCTAACGTTACCTTAACCACAAACCTAAACCTAACCCTATCCCTAACCCTTACCCTAACACTTACCCAAAACCTAACCCTAACCCTAACCCTAACCCTAAACTTACCCTTACCCTAACCCTAACCCTATCCCTAACCCTTACCCTAACCCTAACACTAACCCTAATACTTACCGTTACCCTAACCCTAACCATATCCCTAACCTTACCCTTACCCTAACCCTAACCTTAACCCAAACTCTAACAATAACCCTAAACCTTACCCTTACCCTAACCCTAACCCCTAATCCTAATCCTAACCGTAACCCTAACCCTTACATTTACCCTAACCCTAACCCTTACCCTAACCCTAACACTTACACTAACCCTAAACCTTACCCTTAAACTAACCTTAACCTTAACCTTAACCTCAACCCTAAATCTAACCCTAAACCTAACCCTTACCCTAACACTTACCCTTACCCTAACCCTTACCCTAACCCTAACACTTACCCTTACTCTAACCCTAACCCTAACCCTAACACTTACCCTAACCCTAACCCTAACCCTAACTCTTATCCTTTCCCTAACCCTAACCCTAAACCTAACACTAACCCTAACCCCTAACCCTAACCGTAAACCTAACCCTAAACTTTACCCTTATCCTTACCCTAACCCTAACTCTAAATTTAATGCTAACCATAACCCTAAACCTAACACTTACCCTAACCCTAACCATAATCCTTACCCTAACCCTAACCCTACCCCTAACCCATACCCTTTCCCTAAACCTACCCTAACCCTAACCCCAACCCTTACCCTTACCCAAACCCTAACCCTAAACCTAACCCTAATCCTAACCCTAAACCTAACCCTAAACCTAACCCTAACCCTAAACTTAACCCTAACCCTAACCCTAACCCTTACCCTTTCCCTAACCCTAACCCTAAACCTATCAATAAGCCTAACCCTAAACATTACACTTACCCTCAAGCTAACTCTAAACCTAACCCTAACACTAACCCTAACATTAGCACTTAACCCTAACCCTAAACCTAACCCGTACCCTAACCCTAACCCTAACCCTAACCGTAACCATAACAGTAACACTTACCGTAACCCTAATCCTTACCCTTACCCTAACCTTAAACTGAACCCTAACCCTAACCCTAACCCTAACCCTAACCCTAACCCTCACCCTAACGCTTACCCTAACCCTAATCCTAACCCTAACACTTACAATTACCCTAACCCTAACCCTAACCTTAACGCTAACAATAACCCTAAACCTAACCCTAACCCTAACCCAAAACCTTACCCTTACCCTAACTGTAACCCTAACCTTAACGCTAAAAATAACCCTAACCCTAACCCTTACCCTAACCCTAACCCTAACCCTAATCCTTACCGTAACCATAACCATTACCCTTTCCCTAAACTAACTCTAACCCTAACCCTATACCTTACCCTTACCCAAACCTTAACCCTAAACCTAACCCTATCCCTAACCCCAACCCTAACCCTAACCCTTACCCTTACCCTAACTCTATCACTAAACCAAACCCTAACCCTAACCCTAACCCTAACCCTTACCCTAACCCTAAACCTAAAACTAACCCTAACCCTAACCCTAACCCGAATCCAAACCTAACCCTAACCCTATCCCTAACCCTAACCCTAACCCTAAACCTAACCCTAACCCTTACCCTTACCCTAACCCTAACCTTAACCCTCACCCTAACACGTACCTAACTCTAACCCTAACCCTAACCCTAACACTTACCCTTACCCTAACCCTAACCCTAACCTGAACCCCAACCCTAAACCTAACCTTAACCCTAACCCTTTCCCTAACACTTACCCTAAACCTAACCCTAACCCTAAGTCTAACACTTAACCTTACCCTAACCCTAACCCTATCCCTAAACTTTACCCAAACCCTAACCCTAACCCTAACACTTACGCTTACAATACCCCTAACCCTAACCCTAACCCTTACCCTAACCCTAAATCTAACCATAACCCTAACCCTACCCTAACCCTAACCCTAACCCTTACCCTCACCCTAACCCTAACGCTAACCATTACCCTTAACCTAACCCCAAACCTAACCTTAACCCCAACCCTAAACCTAACCCTAACTCTTACCCTTACCCTAATCCTAACCCTAAACCGAACCCTAACCTTAACCCTAAACCTAAGCAAAACCCTTACCCTTACCCTAAACCTAACCCTAATCTTGACCCCAACCCTAAACCTAACCCTAACCCTAACCCTAAACCTAACCCTAACCCTAACCTTAACCCCAACCCTAACCCTAACCCTAACCCCAAACCTTACCCTAACCTAACCCTAAACATTACCCTAACCATAACCCTAACCCTAACCTTAACCCTAACCCTAACCGTAACCCTGACCCTAACCTTAACCCTTACCCTTACCCTAACCCTAAACCTAAACCTAACCCTTACCCTAACCTAATCCTTACCCTAACCCTAACCCTAATCCTAACCTTAACCCTCACCCTAACCCTAACCCTTACCCTTTTCCTAACCCTAACAATAAACCTAACCCTAACCCTAAACCTAACCCTTACCCTTACCCTCACCCTAAATCTAAATCTAACCTTAACCTAACCCTAACCCTAACACTTAACCCTACCCTTACCCCTAACCCTTACCCTAACCATAATCCGTACCCTAACCTAACCGTAACCCTACCTCAAACTTAACCCTAACCCTAACCCATACCATAACCCTAGCCCTAACGTCAACCTTAACCCTAACTCTAACCCTAACCCTATCCCTTACCCTAACCTTAAACCTAACCCTAAACCTAACCCTAAACCTAAACCTAATTCTTACCCTTACCCTAACCCTAACCCTAAACCTAACCGTAACCCTAACCCTGACCCCTAACCCTAACCCTGACCCTAACCCTTACCCTTACCCTAACCCTAATCCTAAACCTAACCCTAACACTTACCCTAAACCTAACCCTAACCGTAACACTTACCCTGACCCTAACCCTAACGTTACCTTAACCACAAACCTAAACCTAACCCTATCCCTAACCCTTACCCTAACACTTACCCAAAACCTAACCCTAACCCTAACCCTAACCCTAAACTTACCCTTACCCTAACCCTAACCCTATCCCTAACCCTTACCCTAACCCTAACACTAACCCTAATACTTACCGTTACCCTAACCCTAACCATATCCCGAACCTTACCCTTACCCTAACCCTAACCTTAACCCAAACTCTAACAATAACCCTAAACCTTACCCTTACCCTAACCCTAACCCCTAACCCTAATCCTAACCGTAACCCTAACCCTTACATTTACCCTAACCCTAACCCTTACCCTAACCCTAACGCTTACACTAAACCTAAACCTTACCCTTAAACTAACCTTAACCTTAACCTTAACCTCAACCCTAAACCTAACCCTAAACCTAACCCTTACCCTAACACTTACCCTTACCCTAACCCTAACCCTAACCCTAACACTTACCCTAACCCTAACCCTAACCCTAACTCTTATCCTTTCCCTAACCCTAACCCTAAACCTAACACTAACCCTAACCCCTAAACCTAACCGTAACCTAACCCTAAACTTTACCCTTATCCTTACCCTAACCCTAACTCTAAATTTAATGCTAACCATAACCCTAAACCTAACACTTACCCTAACCCTAACCCTAATCCTTACCCTAACCCTAACCCTACCACTAACCCATACCCTTTCCCTAAACCTACCCTAACCCTAACCCTAACCCTTACCCTTACCCAAACCCTAACCCTAAACCTAACCCTAAAC
>JANJXV010000047.1:3450000-3492500 GCA_024803745.1 Megascapheus bottae | reverse complement strand
CCTAACCCTTACCCTTACCCTAACCCTAACCCTAAACTAAACATAAACCTAACCCTAACCCCTAACCCTAACCCTAACTCTAACCGTTACCCTTACCCTAACCCTATCCCTTACACTTACCCTAAACCTAACGCTAACCCTAACCCTTACCCAGACTCTAAACCTCACATTACCTGAACCCCAACCCTCAACCTAATCCTAACGCTAACCCTTACCCTAACACTTACCCAAACCCTAACCCTACCCCTAACCCTAACCGTAAACTTACACTTACCCTAACCCTAACCCTATCCCTAACCCTTACCCTAACCGTAACCCTAACCCTAACATGAACCCTAACACCTAAACCATCCTTATCCTAAACCTAACCCTAACTCTAACCCAAACCACTAACCCTAACCTAACTCTAACCCCTAAACCTAATCCTAACCCTAACCCTTCCCTTATCCTAACGCTAAAACTAACCCTAACACTTACCCTTACCCTAAACCCAACCCTAACCCTCACC
The DNA here is from genome assembly GCA_024803745.1 of Megascapheus bottae. Classification (NCBI taxonomy): domain Eukaryota; kingdom Metazoa; phylum Chordata; class Mammalia; order Rodentia; family Geomyidae; genus Megascapheus; species Megascapheus bottae. The sequence goes on along the minus strand of JANJXV010000047.1, from coordinate 3,491,992 downwards.
CTATCCATACCCCTTACCCTTACCCTAACCCTAACCTTAAACCAAACCCTAACAATAAATCTAAATTTACCCTTACCCTAACCCTAACCCCTAAGCCTAATCCTAACTCTAACCCTGCCCCTTAACCTAACCCTAACCCTAACCCTCACCCTAAAACTTACCCTTACCCTAACCCTAACCCTAACCCTAGCATTTACCCTTACTCTAACCCTAACCCTAACCCTAACACTTACCCTAACCCTACACCTAACCCTAACCCTAAACCTAACTCTTATCCTTACCCTAACCCTAAACCTAAACCTAACACTAACCCTAACCCCTAACCCTAACCGTAACCCTAACCCTAACCCTAACCCTTACCCTTACCCTTACCCTAACCCTAACCATAAACCTAACAATAACCCTAACCCCTAACCCTAACCGTAACCGTAACCCTAACCCTAACCTTTACCCTTACCCTAACCCTAACCTTAACCTTAACCTCAACACTAAACCTAACCCTAACCCTAACCCTTACCCTAAACTTAACCCTAACCCTAACCCTCAACCTTACCCATACCCTCACCCTAACTCTAAACCTAACCCTAACACTAACCCTAACAATAACACTTACCCTAACCCTAACCTTTACCCTTACTCTAACCCTAACCCTAACTTTAACCTCAACCCTAAACCTAAGACTAAGCCTAACCCTCACCATAACACTTACCCTAACGCTAACCCTAACCCTAACACTTACCCTTACCCTAACCCTAACCCTAACCCTAACCCTGACAATAACACTTACCCTAACCCTAACCTCTACCCTTACTCTAACCCTAACCCTAACCTTAACCTCAACCCTAAACCTCAACCTAACCATAACTCTAACACTTACCCTAACTCTTTTCCTTACCCTAACCCTAACCCTAACCCTAACACTTACCCTAACCCTAACCCTAACCCTAATCCTTACCCTAAACCCAACCCTAACCCTAACCCTAACCCTAACCCTAACACTTACCCTAAACCTAACCCTAACCCTAACCCTAACACTTTCTCTTACCCTAACCCTAACCCGTACCCTAACCCTAAACCTAACCCTTACCCTCACCCTAACGCTAACCCTAACCCTAACCCTAACATTATCGCTTACCCTAACCCTAACCCTAACCTTTATCCTAACCCTAACCCTAACCCTAACCCTAACCCTAAACCCAACCCTAACCATAAACATTACCCTTACCTAACCCTAAATGTAAACCTAAACCTAACCCTAACCCTAACACTAAACCTTACCCTAACCCTAACCCTACCCTCAAACTTAACCCTAATTCTAACCCTAACCCTAACCCTTACCCTTACCCTAACCCTAACCCTAACCCTGACCATAACCCTAACCCGTACCCTAACCCTAACTGTAACCCTAACCCTAACCTCAACCTTAACCCTAAGCCTCACCCTTACCCTAACCCTAACCTCAACCTTAACCCTAAACCTAACCCTAACCCTAACCCTTACCCTAACCCTAACCGTAAACCTAACCCTAACCCTAACCCTAACCCTAACCCTTACCCTTACCCTAACCCTTACCCTAAACCTAACACTATCCCTAACCCTAACCCCTAACCCTAACTCTAACCCTTACCCTAACCCTAAACCCAACCCTAACACTTACCCTAACCCTAACCCTAACCCTAACCCTTACGCTTACCCTAATCCTAACACTAACCAGAACCCCAACCCTAAACCTAACCCTAACCTTAACCCTTTCCCTAACACTTTCCCTAACTCTAACCCTAACCCTAACACGTATGCTTACAATAACCCTAACCCTAACCCTAACCCTTACCCTAATGCTAAATCTAACCCTAACCCTAAACCTACCGTAACCCTAACCCTAACCACTAACCCTAACCCTTAACCTAACCATAGCCTTAACCCAAACCCTAACCCTTACCCTAACCCTAACCCTAAACCTAACTCTAACCCTAACCCTAACGCTAACCCTAACCTATACACTAACCCTAACCCTAAACCTTACCCTAACCCTAACCCTAACCTTAACCCAAACCCTAAACCTAAGTCTAAACCTTACCCTTACCCTATCCCTAACCCTAAACCTAACCCTAACCCTAACCCTAACCCTTACCCTAACCCTAACCCTAAACCTAACCCAAAACCTAAACCTAACCCCTAAGCCTAACCCTAATCCTAACCCTTACCCTTATCCTAATCCTAACTCTAACCCTAACCCTAACCTTAACCCAAACCCTAACCCTAAGTCTAAACCTTACCCTAACCCTAACCCTAACCCTAATCCTTACCCTAACCCTAACCCTAAACCATACCCTTTCCCTAAACCTACCCTAACCCTAACCATAACCCTTACCCGAACCCTATCTCTAATGCTAACCCTTACCCTTAACCTAACCCTAACCCTAACATTAACTCCAACCCAAAACCTAACCCTAAACCTAACCCTAACCCTTACCCTTACCCTAATCCTAAACCTAAACCTAAACCTAAACCTAACCCTAAGCTTAACCCCAACCCGAACCCTAACCCTAATCCTAACCCTTACCCTTACCTAACCCTAACTCTAAACTTAACCCCAACCCTAAACCTAACCCTAACCCTAAACCTTACTCTAACCGTAACCCTAACCTCAACCTTAACCCTAAACCTAACCCTAACCCTTACCCTAACCTTAACCCTATCCCTAACCCTAAGCCTTACCCTTTTCCTAACCATAAGCCTAACCCTTACCCTAACCCTAACCCTAACCCTAACCCTTACCCTATCCCTAACCCTAACCCTAACCCTAACACCTACGCTTACCCTTACCCTAACCCTAACCCTAACTCTAACCCTAACCCTAACCCTTCCCCTAACCCTAACCCTAAACATTACTCTAACCCTAACCCTAACCTCAATCTTAACCCTAACCCTAACCCTAACCCTAACCTTACCCTCACCCTATACCTAAACCTTACCCTTTTCCTAACCCTAACACTAAACCTAACCCTAAACCTAACCCTAACCTAACCCTAACGCTTAACCCTACGCCTAACCCTAACCCTTACCCTAACCCTAATCCGTACCCTAATCCTAACCATAACCCTACCTCAAACTTAACCCTAACCCTAACCCATACCATAACCCTAGCCCTAACGTCAACCTTAACCCTAACTCTAACCCTAACCCTAACCCTAACCCTTACCCTAACCCTAAACCTAACCCTTACCCTAAACCTAAACCTAACCCTTACCCTTACCCTAACCCTAACCCTAAACCTAACCGTAACCCTAACCCTGACCCCTAACCCTAACCCTAACCCTAACCCTTACCCTTACCCTAACTCTAACCCTAAACCTAACCCTAACACTTACCCTAAACCTAACCCTAACATTTACCCTGACCCTAACCTTAACATTACCTGAACCCCAAAACTAAACCTGACCCTATCCCTACCCCTTACCCTAACTCTTACCCCTAACCTAACCCTAATCCTAACCTGAACCCTAACCCTAAACTTACCCTTACCCTAACCCTAACCCTATCCCTAACACTTACCCTAACCCTAACCCTAAACCTAATACTTACCGTTACTCTAACCCTAACCATATCCCTAACCCTAACCCGAACCCTAACCCCTAACCCTAATCCTAACCGTAACCCTAACCCTTACATTTACCCTTACCCTAACCCTAACGCTTACACTAACCCTAACCCTTACCCTTAAACTAACCTTAACCTTAACCTTAACCTCAACCCTAAACCTAAACCTAAACCTAACCCTTCCCTAACACTTACCCTAACCCTAACCCTAACCCTAACCCTAACACTTACCCTTACTCTAACCCTTACCCTAACCCTAACACTTACCCTAACCCTAACCCTAACCCTAACCATAAACCTAACCCTAAACTTTACCCTTATCCTTACCCTAACCCTAACCCTAAATTTAATGCTATCCATAACCCTAAACCTAACACTTACCCTAAAACTATCCTTACCCTAACCCTAACCCTACCCCGAACCCATACCCTTTCCCTAACCCTTAGCCTTACCCAAACCCTAACCCTAAACCTAACCCTAAACCTAAACCTAACCCTAAACTTAACCCTAACCCTAACCCTAACCCTAAACCTTAACCTTTCCCTAACCCTAACCCTAACCCTAAACCTAACACTAACCCTAACCCTAAACCTTACACTTACCCTCACCCTAACTCTAAACCTAATCCTAACACTAACCCTAACATTAACACTTAACCCTAACCCTAAATCTAACCCGTACCCTAACCATAACCCTAACCCTAACCCTTACCCTTACCCTAACTCTATCCCTAAACCAAACCCTAACCCTAACCCTAACCCTTACCCTAAACTTAACCCTAAATCTACTCCTAAACCTAACCCTAACCCTTATCCTTACCCTAACCCGAACCCAAACCTAACCCTAACCCTATCCCTAACACCTAACCCTAACCCTAAACCTAACCCTAACCCTTACCCTTACCCTACGCCTAACCATAAGCCTAACCCTAACACGTACCCTAACCCTAACCCTAACCCTAACACTTACCCTTACCCTATCCCTAACCCTAACCCTAACCTGAACCCCAACCCTAAACCTAACCTTAACCCTAACCCTTTCCCTAACACTTACCCTAACCCTAACCCTAACCCTAAGTCTAACACTTACCCTTACCCTAAACCTAACCTATCCCTAAACTTTACCCTAACCCTAACCCTAACACTTACGCTTACAATAACCCTAACTCTAACACTAACCCTTACCCTAACCCTAAATCTAACCCTAACCCTAACCCTAACCCTACCCTAACCCTAACCCTTACCCTAACCCTAATCCTAACGCTAACCCTTACCCTTAACCTAACCCCAAACCTAACCTTAACCCCAACCCTAAACCTAACCCGAACCCTTACCCTTACCCTAATCCTAACCCTAAACCTAACCCGAACCCTAACCTTAACCCTAAACCTAACCCTAACCTTTACCCTTACCCTAAACCTAACCCTAACCTTAACCCTAACCCTAAACCTAACCCTAACCCTAATCCTAACCCTTACCTATCCCTAACCCTAACACTTACGCTTACACTAACCCTAAGCCTAACCCTTACCCTTATCCTAACCGAAAACCTAACCCTAACCCTAACCCTTACCCTAACCATAATCCTAACCCTAAACCCTAACCATTACCCTAACCAGAACCCTAACCCTAACCCTTACACTTACCCTAACCCTAACCCTAACCCTAACGTCAACCTTAACCCTAACCCTAACCCTAACCCTAAACCTAACCCTTACCCATACCCTATCCCTAACCGTAAAAATAACCCTAAACCTAAACCTAACCCCTAACCCTAACCCCAACCCTAACCCTTACCCTTACCCTAAACCTAACCCTAACACTACCCCTAACACTTACCCTAAACCTAACCCTAACCCTAATCCACACCCTGACCCTAACCCTAACATTACCTGAACCCCAACCCTAAACCTGACTCTTACCCTAACCCTTACCCTACCACTTACCCAAACCCTAACCAAAACCCTAACCCTAACCCTAAACTTACCTTTACCCTAACCCTAACCCTATCCCTAACCCTTACCCTTACCCTAACATTAACCTTTATCTAACCCTAATAACCCTAAATCTAATCCTTACTCTAACCCTAACACCTAACCCTAATCCTAAAACTAACCGTAACCCTTACCCTTAACCTAACCATAACCCTTCCCCTATCCCTAACGCTTACCCTAACCCTAACCCTTACCCTTCCCCTAACCCTAACCTTAACCTTAACCTCAACCCTAAACGTAACCCTAACCCTAACTCTACCCTAACACTTACCCTAACCCTAACCCTAAACCTAAAACTAACCCTAAACCATACCCTTTCCCTAAACCATCCCTAACCCTAACCCTAACCCTTACCCTTACCCAAACCCTAACCCTAAACCTAACCCTAACCCTAACCCCAAACCTAACCCTAAACCTAACCTTAACCCTAAACCTAACCCTAAGTTTTACCCTTTCCCTAACCCTAACCCTAACCCTAACCCTAACCCTAAACCTTACCCTTACCCTCACCCTAACTCTAAACCTAACCCTAACACTAACCCTAACCCTAACACTTAACTCTAACCCTAAACCTAACCCTTACCCTTACCCTAACCCTAACCCTAACCCTAAACCTAAACCTAATCCTAACAATAACACTTACCCTAACCCTAACCCTTACCCTTACCCTAAACCTAACCCCACCTTAACATCAAACCTAAACCTAACCCTAACCCTGACCTTCATCCTAACACTTACGCTAACCCTAATCCTAACCCTAACACTTACCCTTAGCCTAACCTTAACACTTACCCTAACCCTAACCATAACCTTAACCCTAACTCTTACCCTTACCCTAACCCTAACCCTAAAGCTAACACTAACCCTCACCCCAAACCCTATCCGTAACCCTAACCCTAACCCTAACCCTTACCCTTATCCTAACCCTAACCCTAACCTTAACGCTAACAATAACCCTAACCCTAACCCTTACCCTAACCCTAACCCTAACCTAATCCTTACCCTAACCCTAACCCTAACCCTTACCCTATCCCAAAACCTACCCTAAAACTAACCCTAACCCTTACCCTTACCCAAACCCTAACCCTAAACCTAACCCTAACCCTAACCCTAACCCTAAACCTTACCCTTACCCTAACCCTAACCCTAAACCTAACCCTATCCCTAACCCTAACCCTAAAACTTACTCTAACCCTAACCCTAAACCTAACCCTAACCCGAACCCTAACACTTACCCTTACCCTAACGATAACCGAAACCTAACCCTAACCCTAAACCTAACCCCTAACCCTAATCCTAACCCTAACCCTTACACTTACCCTAACCCTAACTATAACCTGAACCCCAACCCTAAACCTAAACCTAATCTTAACCATTTCCATAACACTTACCATAACCCTAACCCTAACCCTAACTCCAACACTTACCCATACCCTAACCCTAACCCTATCCCTAAACGTTACCCTAACCCTAACCCTAACCCTAACACTTACGCTTACAACAACACTAAACCTAACCCAAACCCTTACCCTAACCCTAAATCTAACCCTAACTCTAACCCTAACCTTAACCCTAAACCTAATCATAACCCTTACCCTTACCCTTACCCTAACCCTAACGCTAAACCTAACACTAACCCTTACCCTTACCCTAACCCTAACCCTAACCCTAACCCTACCCTAAACCTAACCCTAACACTTACCGTTCCCTAATCCTAACCCTATCCCTAAACATTACCCTTACCCTAACCCTAACCCCTAACCCTAATCCTAACCCTAACCCTAACCCTTACCCTTAAACTAACCCTAACCCTTACCCTAAACCTAACGCTTACCCTAACCCTTACCCTTACCCTAACCCTAACCTTAACCTTAACCTCAAACCTAAACCTAACCCTAAACCTAACCCTTACCCTAACACTTACCCTAACCCTAACCCTAACACTTACACATACTCTAACCCTAACCCTAACCCTAACACTTATCCTAACCCTAACCCTAACCCTAAACCTAACTCTTATCCTTACCCTAAACCTAACCCTAAACCTAACACTAACCCTAACCCCTAACTCTAAGCGTAACCCTAACCCTAACTCTAACCCTTACCCTTATCCTTACCCTAACCCTAACCCTAAATTTAATACTAAACATAACCCTAAACCTAACCGTTACCCTAACCCTAACCCTAAACCTACCCTAACCCTGACCCTAACCCTAACCCCTAAAACTAACCCTTAACCTAACCCTACCCTTAACACTAACCCTAACCCATACCTGTACCCTAACCATAAACCTAACTCAAAACCTAACCCTAACCCTAACCCTAACCCATACACTAACCCTAACCCTAACACTTACCCTAACCCTAACCCTAACCCTAAATCTAACCCTTACCCTTACACTAACCCTAACCCTAAACCTAAACCTAACCCTAACCCTAACCCTAACCTTAACCCTAACCCTAACCCTTACCCTTACCCTTACACTAAACCTAACCCGAAACCTAACACTAACCATAACCCTAACACTAACTCTTACCCTTAACCTAACCCTAACCCTAAACCTAACCCTAACCCTAAACCTAACCCCTAAGCCTAACCCTAATCCTAACCCTTACCCTTATCCTAACCCTAACTCTAACCCTAACACTTACCCTTCCCTAACCTCTACCCTAACCCTAACACTAACCCTAACACTAACCCTACCCCTAAACTTAACCCTAAACCTTACCCTGACCCTAAACCTAAACCTAACCTTAACCCTAACCCTAACCCTTTCCCTAAACCTAACCCTAACCCTAACCCTTACCTATACCTTAAACCTAACCCTAACCCTAAACCTTACCCTTACCCTAACGCTAACCCTAACACTAACCCTTACCCTAAACCTAATCCTAACGCTAAACCTAACCCTAAACCTAAAACTTTCCCTTACCCTAACCCTAACCCTAACCCTTATCCTAACCTAAACCTAACCCTAACCCTAACCCTTAACCTAAACCTAACACTAACCCTAACCCCTAACCCTAACCCTTACACTAACCATAACCCTAACCATAATCCTACCCCTAACCCTTACGCTTACCCTAACCCTATTCCTAAGTCTAACCCTAAACACAGCCCTAACCCTAACCCTTACCCTAACCCTAAACCTTACTCTAACCCTAACCCTAACCTCAACCTTAACCCTAAACCTAACACTACCCCCTACCCTTACCCTAACCCTAACCCTAACACGTACCCTAAACCTAACCGTAACCCTAACCTCAACTTTAACCCTAACCCTAACCCTTACCCTAACCCTAACTTTAACCCTGAACCTAACAATAACCCTAAACCTTACCCTTACCCTAAACCTAACACTAACCCTTACCCTAAACTTAACCCTACACTAACCCTAACCCTAACCCTAACCCTAACCCCTAAACCTAACCCTAACCCTACACCTAACCCCTAACCCTAACCCTAACCCTAACCCTTACCCTTATTCTAACCCTAACCCTAAGCCTAACACTTACCCTTTTACTAAACCCTACCCTAAAGCAAACCCTAACCCTAACACTTACCCTAACCCTAACCCTAACCCTTACACTTACCCTAACCATAACCATAACCCTTACCCTAACCCTAACCCTAACCTCAAATTTAACCTTAACCCTAAACCTAACCCTAACCCTAACCCTAACACTTACCCTTACAATAACCCTAACCCTAAAAATAACCATAACCCTAACCATTACCCTTACCCTTACCCTAACCCTAACCCCAAAACTAACCCTTACCCTAACCCTAACCCCTATCCCTAACAGTAACCCTAAACCTAACCTTACCCTTACCCTAACCCTAACCATAACCCTAACAATAACACTTATCCTAACCCTAACCCTAACCCTTACCCTCACCCTAACCCTAACCTTAACCTCAACCCTAAACCTAACCCTAACCCTAACACTTACCCTAACACTTACACTAACCCTAACCCTAACCCTAACCCTAACCCTTACCCTTACCCTCACCCTAACCCTAAACCTAACCCTAATGGTAACCTTAAACCTAACACTTAGCCTTAACCCTAACCCTAACCCTAAACTTAACCCCAATTCTAAACCTAACCCTAACCGTAACCCTAACCCTTACCCTTACCCTACCACTAAACCTAACCCTAATCCTAACACTTTCGTTTACCATAACCCTAAACCAAACCCTTATCCTCAGCCTAACCCTAACACTTAACCTAACCCTAACACTTAACCTAACCCTAACACTAACCCTAACCCCTAACCCTAAACCTTACCCTAACCCTAACCCTAACCCAAACCATTACCCTTACCCTAACCCTAACCCTAACTCTAACCCTAAACCTAACCTAACCCTAACCCTAACCCTAACCCTAACCCTAACCTTAATCCTAACATTAACATTAACCCTAAAACTAACCGTAACCCTAATGCTAACCCTAACCCTAACCCTTACCCTAACCCTAACCCTTACCCTAACCCTTACCTTACCCTCACCCTAACCCTAACCCTAACCTTAACCCCAACCCTAACCCTAACCTTACCCTAAGCCTAACCCTTACCCTAACTGTAACCCTAACCCTAACCTTAACCCTAACCCTAACCCTAACTCTAAACCTTACCCTTACCCAAACCCTAACCCTAAACCAAACCCTAACCCTAACCCTAACCCTAACCCTAACCCTAACCTTAACCCTAACCCTTATCCTCACCCTAACCCTAACCCTTACCCTTACCCTAACCCTAAACATAACACGAACCCTAATCCTAACCCTAGCACTTACCCTTACCCTAACCCTAAATCTAAACCTAACCTAACCCTAAACCTAACCCCTAAGCCTAACCCTAACCCTAACAATAACCCTAAAACTTACCCTTACCCTAACCCTAACCCCTAAACCTAAACATAACCCTAACCCTAACCCATAACCTTACCCTATCCCTAACCCTTACCCTAAACCTAACGCTTACCCTAACCCTAACCCTTACGCTTACCCTAAACTTAACCTTAACCTCAACCCCAAACTTAGCTCAAACCCTAACCCTTACCCTAACACTTACCCTAAACCTAACCCTAACCCTAACCCTAACCCTTACCCTTACTCTAACCCTAACCCTAAGCCTAACACTTACCCTAACCCTAAACCTATGCCTAACCCTAAACCCTAACCCTAACCGTAACCGTAATCCTTACCCTTATCCTTACCCTAACCCTAAACCTAAACATAATGCTAACCATAACCCTAAACCTAACCCTTACTCTAACCCTAACCCTAACCCTAATATTTACCCTAACCCTAACCCTAACCTTAACCCATACCCTTTCCCTAAACCTACTGTAACCCAAAACCTAACCCTTACCCTTACCAAAACCCTAATCCTAAACCTAACCCTAACCCTAACCCTAATCCTAACCTAAACTTAAACCTAAACCTAACCCTAAACCTTACCCTTACCCTAACCCTAACCCTAACCCTTACCGTTACCCTAACCCTAACCCTAACCTTAACCCCAATCCTAATCCTAACCCTAACCCTTACCCTTAACCTAACGCTAAAACTAACCCTAACCATAACACTTTCCCTTACCCTAACTCTAACCCTAACCCTTATCCTAACCCTAACACTAAACCTAACCCCTAACCCTAACCCTTACCCTTACCCTAATTCTAACCCTAACTCTAACCGTAACCCCAACCCTAACCCTATCCCTTACCCTAACCCTAAACCTTACTCTAACCCTAACCCTAACTCTAAACCTAACCCTAACCCTCACACTAACCCTTACCCTTACCCTAACCCTAACCCTAAACCTAACCCTAACCCTTACCCTTATCCCTAACCCTTACCGTAACCCTAACCCTGAAGTCAACCTTAACCCTAATCCTAACCCTAACCCTAACCCTTACCCTTATTCTTACCATAACCGTAAACCTAAACTTAATGCTAAACATAACCCTAAACCTAACCCTTACCCTAACCTTAACCCTAACCCTAATATTTACCCTAACCCTAACCCTAACCCTAACCCATACCCTTTCCCTAAACCTACCCTAACCATAAACCTAATTCTAAACCTAACCCTAAACCTAACCCTAATCCTAACCCTAACCTTAACCCTAACCCTAACCCTAACCTTTACCCTTACACTAAACCTAACCCTAACCCTAACCCTAACTCTTACCCTAACCCTAACCCTAACCCTTACTGTTACCCTAACCCTAACCCTAACCCCAACTCTTAACCTAACCCTAACACTAACCCTAACCCCTAACCCTAACCATTACCCTTACCCTAACCCTATCCCTAAGTCTAACCCTAACCCCAACCCTAAACCTAACCCTTACCCTAACCCTAAACCTTACTCTAACCCTAACCCTAAACTCAACCTTAACCCTAAACCTAACCGTACCCCTTACCCTTACCCTATCCCGTACCCTAACCCTAACCGTAACCCTAACATCAACCTTAAACCTAACCTAACCCTAACCGTAACGTCAACCATAACCCTAATCCTAACCCTAACGCTAACCCTTACCGTAACACTAACCCTAAACCTAACCCTACCCCTAACCCTAACCCTTACCCTAACCCCAACTCGTACCCTAACCCTAACCGTAACCCTAACTTGAACCTTAACCCTAACCTAACCCTAACCCTAACGTCAACCATAACCCTAACCCTAACCCTAACCCTTACCCTAACCCTAAACCTAAACCTAAACCTAAACCTAACACTAACCCTGACCCTTACCCTAACCCTAACCCTAAATCTAACCCTAACACTAACACTTACCCTAACACTAACCATAACCCTAACCCTTCCACTTACGCTAACCCTAAGACAAACCTGAACCCCAACCCTAAACCTAAACCTAACCCTAACCCTAACCCTAACAATTACCCTTAACCTAACCCTAAACCTAACCCTAACCCTAACCCTATTCCTTACCCTTACCTTAACCCTAACCCTAACCCTAACCCTAACCCTAACCCTTACCCTAACGCTAACCCTAACCTAACCCTAACACTAAACCTAACCCTAACACATATCGTTACCCGAACCCTAATCCTAACCCTAACGGTAACACTAAACTTAACCCTAACCCTATTCCTAACCCTAACCCTAACCCATACCCTGACCCTAACCCTAACACTAACCCTTAACCTAACCCCAACACTAACCTCAACCCCAAACCTTAACCTAACCCTAACCCTTACCCTTACGCTAATCCTAACCCTAAACCTACCCCTAACCCTAACCTTTACCCTAACCCTAACCCTAACCCTAACCCTAACCCGTACTCTTACCCTAACCCTAACCATAACCTGAAACCCAACCCTAAACCAAACCCTAACCCTAACCCTAACCCTTACCCTATCCCTAACCCTAATGCTAACCCTAACACTTAGGGTTACACTAACTCTAAACTTAACCCTAACCCTTATCCTAACCCTAAACCTAACCCTATCCCTAATCCTTACCCTAACCATAACCCTAACCATAACCCCTAACCCTTACCCTAAACCTAACTCGAACCCAAACCCTTATCCTTACCCTAAGCCTAACACTAACCCTAACCCCTAACCCTTACCCTAACCCTTACCCTTACCCTTACCCTAAACCTGACCCTAAGCTTAACCCTAACACTTACCCTAACCCTAACCCTAACCCTAACCCTGACCCTAACCCTAACATTAGGTGAAACCCAACCCTAAACCTAACCCTAAACTTAACCCTTACCCTAACACTTACCCAAACCCTAACAGTAACCCTAACCCTAAACTTACCCTTACCCTAACCCTAACCCTATCCCTAACTCTTCCCCTAACCCTAAACCTAACCCTAACAGTTACAGTTACCCTAACCCTAACCCTATCCCTAACACTTACCCTTACCCTAACCCTAACCTTAACCCTAACCCTAACAATAACCCTAAACCTTACCCTTACCCTAACCCTAACCCCTAAACCTAAACATAACCCTAACCCTAACCCATAACCTTACCCTATCCCTAACCCTTACCCTAAACCTAACGCTTACCCTAACCCTAACACTTACGCTTACCCTAAACTTAACCTTAACCTCAACCCTAAACTTAGCTCAAACCCTAACCCTTACCCTAACACTTACACTAAACCTAACCCTAACCCTAACCCTAACCCTTACCCTTACTATAACCCTAACCCTAAGCCTAACACTTACCCTAACCCTAAACCTATGCCTAACCCTAACCCCTAACCCTAACCGTAACCCTAACCCTAACCCTAACCCTTACCCTTATCCTTACCCTAACCCTAAACTTAAACTTAATGCTAACCATAACCCTAAACCTAACCCTTACCCTAACCCTAACCCTAACCCTAATATTTACCCTAACCCTAACCCTAACCTTAACCCATACCCTTTCCATAAACCTACCGTAACCCTAAACCTAACCCTTACCCTTACCCAAACCCTAATCCTAAACCTAACCCTAACCCTAACCCTAATCCTAACCTAAACTTAAACCTAAACCTAACCCTAAACCTTACCCTTACCCTAACCCTAACCCTAACCCTTACCGTTACCCTAACCCTAACCCTAACCTTAACCCCAATCCTAATCCTAACCCTAACCCTTACCCTTAACCTAACGCTAAAACTAACCCTAACCATAACACTTTCCCTTACCCTAACTCTAACCCTAACCCTTATCCTAAACCTAACCCTAAACCTAAACCTAACCCTTAACCTAACCCTAACACAAACCTAACCCCTAACCCTAACCATTACCTTTACCCTAACCCTATCCCTAACTCTAACCGTAACCCCAACCCTAACCCTAACCCTTACCCTAACCCTAAACCTTACTCTAACCCTAACCCTAAACTCAAACGTAACCCTAAACCTAACCCTACCCCTTACCCTTACTCTAACCCTTACCCTAACCCTAACCGTAACCCTAACCTCAACCTTAAACCTAACCTAACAATAACCCTAACGTCAACCTTAACCCTAATCCTAACCCTAACACTAACCCTTACCCTTATTCTTACCCTAACCGTAAACCTAAACTTAATGCTAAACATAACCCTAAACCTAACCCTTACCCTAACCCTAACCCTAACCCTAATATTTACCCTAACCCTAACCCTAACCCTAACCCATACCCTTTCCCTAAACCTACCCTAACCATAAACCTAACTCTAAACCTAACCCTAAACCTAACCCTAATCCTAACCCTAACCTTAACCCTAACCCTAACCCTAACCTTTACCCTTACACTAAACCTAACCCTAACCCTAACCCTAACTCTTACCCTAACCCTAACCCTAACCCTTACTGTTACCCTAACCCTAACCCTAACCCCAACTCTTAACCTAACCCTAACACTAACCCTAACCCCTAACCCTAACCATTACCCTTACCCTAACCCTATCCCTAAGTCTAACCCTAACCCCAACCCTAAACCTAACCCTTACCCTAACCCTAAACCTTACTCTAACCCTAACCCTAAACTCAACCTTAACCCTAAACCTAACCGTACCCCTTACCCTTACCCTATCCCGTACCCTAACCCTAACCGTAACCCTAACATCAACCTTAAACCTAACCTAACCCTAACCGTAACGTCAACCATAACCCTAATCCTAACCCTAACGCTAACCCTTACCGTAACACTAACCCTAAACCTAACCCTGCCCCTAACCCTAACCCTTACCCTAACCCCAACTCGTACCCTAACCCTAAACGTAACCCTAACTTGAACCTTAACCCTAACCTAACCCTAACCCTAACGTCAACCATAACCCTAAACCTAACCCTAACCCTTACCCTAACCCTAAACCTAAACCTAAACCTAACACTAACCCTGACCCTTACCCTAACCCTAACCCTAAATCTAACCCTAACACTAACACTTACCCTAACACTAACCATAACCCTAACCCTTCCACTTACGCTAACCCTAAGACAAACCTGAACCCCAACCCTAAACCTAAACCTAACCCTAACCCTAACCCTAACAATTACCCTTAACCTAACCCTAACCCTAACCCTAACCCTAACCCTTACCCTAACGCTAACCCTAACCTAACCCTAACACTAAACCTAACCCTAACACATATCGTTACCCGAACCCTAATCCTAACCCTAACGGTAACACTAAACTTAACCCTAACCCTATTCCTAACCCTAACCCTAACCCATACCCTAACCCTAACCCTAACACTAACCCTTAACCTAACCCCAACACTAACCTCAACCCCAAACCTTAACCTAACCCTAACCCTTACCCTTACGCTAATCCTAACCCTAAACCTACCCCTAACCCTAACCTTTACCCTAACCCTAACCCTAACCCTAACCCTAACCCGTACTCTTACCCTAACCCTAACCATAACCTGAAACCCAACCCTAAACCAAACCCTAACCCTAACCCTAACCCTTACCCTATCCCTAACCCTAATGCTAACCCTAACACTTAGGGTTACACTAACTCTAAACTTAACCCTAACCCTTATCCTAACCCTAAACCTAACCCTATCCCTAATCCTTACCCTAACCATAACCCTAACCATAACCCCTAACCCTTACCCTAAACCTAACTCGAACCCAAACCCTTACCCTTACCCTAAGCCTAACCCTAACCCTAACCCCTAACCCTAAACCTAACCCTTACCCTTACCCTTACCCTAACCCTGACCCTAAGCTTAACCCTAACACTTACCCTAACCCTAACCCTAACCCTAACCCTGACCCTAACCCTAACATTAGGTGAAACCCAACCCTAAACCTAACCCTAAACTTAACCCTTACCCTAACACTTACCCAAACCCTAACAGTAACCCTAACCCTAAACTTACCCTTACCCTAACCCTAACCCTATCCCTAACTCTTCCCCTAACCCTAAACCTAACCCTAACAGTTACAGTTACCCTAACCCTAACCCTATCCCTAACACTTACCCTTACCCTAACCCTAACCTTAACCCTAACCCTAACAATAACCCTAAACCTTACCCTTACCCTAACCCTAACCCCTAAACCTAAACATAACCCTAACCCTAACCCATAACCTTACCCTATCCCTAACCCTTACCCTAAACCTAATGCTTACCCTAACCCTAACCCTTACGCTTACCCTAAACTTAACCTTAACCTCAACCCTAAACTTAGCTCAAACCCTAACCCTTACCCTAACACTTACACTAAACCTAACCCTAACCCTAACCCTAACCCTTACCCTTACTATAACCCTAACCCTAAGCCTAACACTTACCCTAACCCTAAACCTATGCCTAACCCTAACCCCTAACCCTAACCGTAACCCTAACCCTAACCCTAACCCTTACCCTTATCCTTACCCTAACCCTAAACTTAAACTTAATGCTAACCATAACCCTAAACCTAACCCTTACCCTAACCCTAACCCTAACCCTAATATTTACCCTAACCCTAACCCTAACCTTAACCCATACCCTTTCCATAAACCTACCGTAACCCTAAACCTAACCCTTACCCTTACCCAAACCCTAATCCTAAACCTAACCCTAACCCTAACCCTAATCCTAACCTAAACTTAAACCTAAACCTAACCCTAAACCTTACCCTTACCCTAACCCTAACCCTAACCCTTACCGTTACCCTAACCCTAACCCTAACCTTAACCCCAATCCTAATCCTAACCCTAACCCTTACCCTTAACCTAACGCTAAAACTAACCCTAACCATAACACTTTCCCTTACCCTAACTCTAACCCTAACCCTTATCCTAAACCTAACCCTAAACCTAAACCTAACCCTTAACCTAACCCTAACACTAAACCTAACCCCTAACCCTAACCATTACCCTTACCCTAACCCTATCCCTAACTCTAACCGTAACCCCAACCCTAACCCTAACCCTTACCCTAACCCTAAACCTTACTCTAACCCTAACCCTAAACTCAAACGTAACCCTAAACCTAACCCTACCCCTTACCCTTACTCTAACCCTTACCCTAACCCTAACCTTAACCCTAACCTCAACCTTAAACCTAACCTAACAATAACCCTAACGTCAACCTTAACCCTAATCCTAACCCTAACCCTAACCCTTACCCTTATTCTTACCGTAACCGTAAACCTAAACTTAATGCTAAACATAACCCTAAACCTAACCCTTACCCTAACCCTAACCCTAACCCTAATATTTACCCTAACCCTAACCCTAACCCTAACCCATACCCTTTCCCTAAACCTACCCTAACCCTAAACCTAATTCTAAACCTAACCCTAAACCTAACCCTAATCCTAACCCTAACCTTAACCCTAACCCTAACCCTAACCTTTACCCTTACACTAAACCTAACCCTAACCCTAACCCCAACTCTTACCCTAACCCTAACGCTAACCCTTACCGTTACCCTAACCCTAACCCTAACCCCAACTCTTAACCTAACCCTAACACTAACCCTAACCCCTAACCCTAAACATTACCCTTACCCTAACCCTATCCCTAAGTCTAACCCTAACCCTAACCCTAAACCTAACCCTTACACTAACCCTAAACCTTACTCTAACCCTAACCCTAAACTCAACCTTAACCCTAAACCTAACCGTACGCCTTACCCTTACCCTAACCCGTACCCTAACCCTAACCGTAACCCTAACATCAACCTTAAACCTAACCTAACCCTAACCGTAACGTCAACCATAACCCTAATCCTAACCCTAACGCTAACCCTTACCGTAACACTAACCCTGAACCTAACCCTACCCCTAACCCTAACCCTTACCCTAACCCTAACTCGTACCCTAACCCTAACCGTAACCCTAACTTGAACCTTAACCCTAACCTAACCCTAACCCTAACGTCAACCATAACCCTAACCCTAACCCTAACCCTAACCCTTACCCTAACCCTAAACCTAACCCTAACCCTAACCCTAACCCTGACCCTTACCCTAACCCTAACCCTAAACCAAACCCTAACACTAACACTTACCCTAACACTAACCATAACCCTAACCCTTCCCCTTACGCTAACCCTAAGACAAACCTGAACCCCAACCCTAAACCTAAACCTAACCCTAACCCTAACCCTAACAATTACCCTTAACCTAACCCTAAACCTAACCCTAACCCCTACGCTAACCCTAACCCTAATGCTAACCCTAACCCTAAACATAACCCTAACCCTAACCCTAACCCTAAACCTTACCCTAACCCAAATCCTAAACTTAACCCTAACTCTATCCCTAACCCTGTCCCTAACCCTAACCCTAACCTAACCCTAACACTAACCCTAACCCTAACCCTAACCCTAACCCTAACCCTTACCTAACCCTAACGCTAACCCTAACCCTTAACCTAACCATAACACTAACCCTAACCCTATCCCTTAACCAACCCTAACACTAACCCAAACCCCTAACCCTAACCCTTACCCTAACCCTAACACTAACCCTAACCTTAACCCTCACCCTAACCCCTAATCCTAACGCTAACCCATACCCTAACCGTAACCCTAACCTTAACCCTTATCCTAATTCTAACACTAACCCTAACCCTAACACTTACTCTTACCCTAATCCTAAAGCTAACCCTAACCCTAACAATAACCCTAACCCTTACCCTTAACCTAACCCTAACCCTAACGCTAAACATTACCCTTGCCTTAAACCTAACCCTAACTCTTACCCTAAACCTAACCCTAACCCTAACCCTAACCTTACCCTTACCTAACGCTAAAGCTACCCTAACTCTAACCCTAACCCTAACACATACACTTACACTAAGCCTAACCCTAACCCTAACCTAACCCTAAACCTAACCCTAAACCTAACCCTAACCCTTACCCTAACCCTAACCTTAACACCAAAACTAAACCTAACCCTAACCCTTAACCTAAACCTTACCCTTACCCAACACTAACCCTAAACCTAACCCTAACCCTAACCCTAACCCTAACCCTTACCCTAACCCTAATCCTAACCCTAACCTTTACCCTTACCCTAGCTCTAATCCTAAACCTAAACCTAACCCTAACCCTAACCTTAACCCTAACCCTTACCCTTACCCTAACCCTAACCCTAACCCTAACTCTAACCCTAAACCTAACCCGAACCCTAACCCTTACCCTTACCCTAACCCTAACCCTAACTCTAACCCTAACCCTTACCATAACCCGTACCCTAATCCTAACCCTAACACTTACCCTAACCCTAACCCTAACCATTACCATAACCCCAACCCCAACCCTAACTCTTAACCAACACTTACACTAACCCTAACCCCTAACCCTAACCCTTACCCTAACCCTAACCCTAAAGCTAACCCCTAACCCTAACCCTTGCTCTAACCCTAAACACTAACACTAACCCTAACCCTACCCCTTACCCTTGTCCTAAAACTAACCCTAACTCTAACAATTACCCTTACCCCAACGCCCTAACCTAACCCTAACCCTAACCCTAACTCTTACCATTACCCTAACCCTAAAGCTAACCCTAACCCTAACCCTAAACCTAACCCTTATATTTACCCTAACAATAACCCTAACCCTAAACCTAACCCTTACCCTTACCTTAAGCCTAACCCTAACGCTAACACTTAAACTTACCCTAAACCTAAACTTAACCCTAACACTAACCCTAATCCTAACATTAACCTGAGCACTAAACCTAAACCTAACCCTCACTAACCCTTACCCTTACCCTAACCCTAACTCTAAACCTAACCCTAACCCTAACCTTTACCCTAACATTAACCCTAACCCTTACCCTTACCCTAACCCTAACCCTAAAAATAACCCTAACCCTAACCCTTACCCTTACCCTAACCCTAACTCTAACTCTAACTGTAACACTCTACCCTTAACCTAACAGTAACCCTAACCCAAACCCTTACCATAACCCTAACCCTAACCCTTACCCTAACACTAACACTAACACTTACACTTTCCCTAACCCTAACAATAACCCTAACCCTAACCCTTATCCTAGATCTAACCTTAACCCTAACCCTAACCCTTAACCTAATCGTAACACTAACCCTAACCCCTAAACCTAACACTTACCCTAACCCTAACCCTAACCCCTATCCCTAATCCTAACCCTAACCCTAACCCTAACCCTAACCTCTAACCCTAACTCTAACCCTAACCCTAACCCTTACCCTTATCCTAACCCTAACCCTAACCCTAACGCTAAACTTTACCATTATCTTAAACCTAACCCTAACTCTTATCCGAAAACTCACCCTAACCCTAACCCTAAACCTTACCCTTACCTTAACCCTAACCGTAACCCTAACCCTAACGCTTACCCTTACCTAACGCTAAAGCTACCCTAACCCTTACCCTAACCCTAACACATACGCTTATCCTAACCCTAACCCTAACCGTAAGCTAATCCTAAGCCTAACCTTAACTCCAACACTAAACCTAACCCTAACCCTAACCCTAACAATTACCCTTACCCTAACCCTAACCCTAAACCTAACTATAAACCTAACCCTAACCCTTACCCGAACCCTAACCCTAATCCTAACCCTAACCCTTACCCTTACCCTAAAACTAACCCTAAACCTAATCCTTACCCTAACCCTAAACCTAACCCTAAACCTAACCCTAACACTAACCTTAACCCTAACCCTTACCGTTACCCTAACCCTGACACTAAACTTAACCCTAACCCTAACCCCAACCCTTACTCTTACCCTAATCCTAACCCTAACCCTAACCCTTACCCTAACCCTAAACCTAACCCTAACCCAAACATTTACCCTAACCCTAACCCTAACCGTAATCCTAACCCTTACCTTAAACGTAAACCTAACCTAACCCTAACACTTACCCTAACTCTAACCCTAACCCTCACCCTAACCCTTACACTTAACCTAACCCTAACCCTAACTCTAAACCTAACCCTAACATTAACCCTAACCCTAACCCTTAACCTAACTCTAACCCTCACCCTTACCCTTACCCTAACCCTAAACCGAACCCTAAACCTAACCCTAACCCTAACCCTTACCCTTACCCTAAACTAACACTAACCATAACCCTAAACCTTCCGCTTCCCCTTCCCCTAAACCTAACCCTAGCCCTTACCATAAACCTAATCCTAACCCTATCCCTAACCCTTAACCTTAACCTAACCCTAACCCAAACCCTAACCCTAACCCTAAAACATACCCTTCCCTAACCCTAACCGTAACCCTAACCCTTATCCTAATCCTAACCTTAACCCAAACACTAAACCTAACCCTAATCCTAAACCTTACCCTTACCCTAACCCTAACCCAAAATCTAACGCTAACCCTAAACCTAACCCTTAACCGAACCCTAACCCTAATCCTAACCCTAACCCTTACCCTTACCCTATCCATAACCCTACCCCTAACCCTTACCCTTACCCTAACCCTAACCCTAAACCTAACCCTAACACATACCCTTAACCTAACCGTAACCCTAACCCTAACCATTACTCAAACCTAACCCTAACCCTAACCCTAAACCTTACCCTAACCCTAACGCTAACACTAACCCTAACCCTTACCCTAACCCTAACGCTAACCCTAAAGCTAACCCCTAAACCTAACCCTTGCTCTAACGAGAAACCCTAACCCTAACCCTAACCCTACCCCTTACCCTTGTCCTAACCCTAACCCTAACTCTAACTGTTACCCTTACCCTAACCCCCTAACCTAACCCTAACCCTAACCCTAACCCTTCCCGAAACCTAACCCTAACCCTAACTCTTACCATTACCCTAACCCTAACCCTAACCCTAACCCTAAACCTAACCCTTACCCTTACCCTAACACTAACCCTAACCCTAAATCTAACCCTTACCCTTACCTTGAGCCTAACGGTAACCCTAACACTTACCCTTACCCTAACCCTAAACCTAACCCTAACACTAATCCTAACCCTAACCTTAACGCAAGCACTAAATCTAAACCTAACCCTAACCCAAACCCTTACCCTTACCCTAACCCTATCCCTAAACCTAACCCTAACCCTAACCCTAACCCTTACCCTAACATTAACCATAACCCTTACCCTTACCCTAACCCTAACCCTAAAAATAACCCTAACCCTAACCCTTACCCTTACCCTAACCCTAACTCTAACTCTAACCCTAAAACTTACCCTTAACCTAACAGTAACCCTAACCCAAAACCTTACCCTAACCCGAACCCTAACCCTAACCTAACCCTTACCCTAACACTAACACTAACACTAACCCTAACACTTACTATAACCCTAAACTTAACCCATAACCGTAACCCTTACCCTGACCCTAACCCTAACCCTAACCCTCACCCTAACCCTTACCCTTAACCGAACCCTAAACCTAAGTCTAACCCTAACCCTAACACTAACCCTAACCCTTACCCTAAACCTAACCTTAAACCTTACCCTTGCCCTAACCCTAAACCTAAACCTAACCCTAACTCTAACCCTAACCCTTATCCTTACCCTAACCCTAACCCTAACCCTAAACCTTACCCTTACCCTTACCCTAAACCTAACCCTAACCATTACCCTAAACCCAATCCTAACCATAACCCTAAACCTTTCCCTTAACCTAACCCTAACCCTAACGCTAACCCTAAAACTTACCCTTACCCTAAACGTAACCCTAACCCATACCATAACCCTAACCCTAACCCTAACCCTAACCCTAACCCTTACCCTAAAGCTAACCCTAACGCTAACCCTAACCCTAACCGTAACACATACCCTTACCCTAACCCTAACCCTAATCCTAACCCTAACCCTAACCCTTACCCTAAACCTAACCCTAACCCTAACCCTAACCCTAACCCTAACGCTAAACCTAACCCTAACCCCTACACCTACCCCTACCCCTAACCCTAACCCTTACCCTTATCCTAACCCTAACCCTAACACGTACCCTTACCCTAACCCTACGCTAACCCTAACTCTAAAACTAAACCTAACCTTAACCCTAACCCTTACCCTTACCCTAACCCTAACCCTAACCCTATCCCTAACCCTCACCCTTACCCTAACACTAACACTAACCCTTACCCTTACCCTAACCCTAACGCTAACCCTAAACCTAACCCTAACCCTAACCCTAACCCCTACCCTAAACCTAACCCTAACCCTAAACCTAACTCTTATCCTAACCCTAAACCTAACCCTAACCCTAACACATAACCAACCCTAACACTAACCCAAAACCCTAACCCTAACCCTTACCCTATCCCTAGCACTAACCCTCACCCTAACCCTCACCCTATTGCTTATCCCTAACCCTAACCCCAACCCTAAACCCTAACCCTAAACCTAACCCTAACACTTACCCTTATCCTAACCCTAACCCTACCGGAACACTTACCATTACCTTAACCGCTACCCTAACCCTAACCCTAACCCTAACTCTTTCCCTAACCCTAACCCTAACCCTAACCCTAACACTAACCTCTACCCTAAACCTAACCCTAACCCTTATCCTAACCCTAACCCTAACCCTAACCCTTAAGCAACCCTAATACTAACCCAAACCCCTAACCCTAACCCTTACCCTAACACTTACCCTAACGCTAACCTTAACCCAAAAACTAAACCTAACCCTAACCCTAACCCTAACCCTTACGCTTACCCTAACCCTAACCCTAACCCTTACCCTAACCCTAACCCTAATCCTAACCCTAATTCTTACACTTACCCTTACCCTAACCCTAACCCGAACCCTAAAACTAACCCTAACCCTAACCCTTATCCTTACCCTAACCCTAACTCTAACCCTAACCGTAACATTTACCCTTAACCTAACCGTAACAGTAACCCTAAACCTTACCCTAAACCTAACCCTTCCCCAACCCTAACCCTAACACTAACCCTAACCCTTACCCTAAACCTAACCCTAACCCCTAACCTTAACCCTTACCCTGACCGTAACCCTAACCCTAAACCTCACCCTAACCCTTACACTTTACCTAACCCTAACCCTAACTCTAACGCTAACCCTAACCCTAACACTAACCCTAACCCTTAACATAAACCTAACCCTAACTCTTACCCCTACCCTAACCCTAAACCTAACCCTAACCCTAACCCTTACCCTTACCCTAACCTAACCCTAACCATAACCCTAAACCTTTCCCTTACCCTTAACCTAAACCTAACCTTAACCCTTACCCTAAAACTAATCCTAACCCTATCCCTAACACTTATCCTTAACCTAACCCTAACCCAAACCCTAACCCTAACCCTAAAACATACCCTTCCCTAACCCTAACCGTAACCCTAACCCTTATCCTAATCCTAACCTTAACCCAAACACTAAACCTAACCCTAACCCTAAACCTTACCCTTACCCTAACCCTAACCTTAAATCTAACCCTAACCCTAACCCTAAACCTTAACCGAACCCTAACCCTAATCCTCACCCTAAACCTTACCCTTACCCTAACCCTAACTCTAACCCTAACCCTGACCCTTACCCTTACCATAACTCTAACCCTAACCCTAACACTTACCCTTAACTTAACCGTAACCCTAAACCTAACACCTACCCAAACCTAACCCTAACCCTAACCCTTACCCTAACCCTAATGCTAACACTAACCCTAACCCTTACCTTAACCCTAACCCTAACCCTAACCCCTAACCGTAACCTTTACCCTGACCCTAACCCTAACAATAACATTCACCCTAACCCTTACCCTTACCCTAACCCTAACCCTAACCCTTAACCTTACCCTAACCCTAAACCTAACCCTAAACCTAACCCTAACCCTAAACCTTACCCTAACCCTAACCATAACTCTAAACCTTACCCTTACCATTACCCTAAACCTAACCCTGACCCTTTCCCTAAACCTATTCCTAACCCTAAAACTAACCCTTATCCTTAACCTAACCCTATCCCTAACCCGAACACTAAACCTTACCCTTACCCTAAACCTAACCCTAACCCTTAAGCTAAACCTAACCCTAACCCTAACCCTAACCCTTATCCTTACCTTAACCCTAACCCTAACCCTAACCTTTACCCTTTCCCTAACGCTAACCGTAACTCTAACCCTAACCCAACCCTTAACCTAACCCTAAACCTAACCCTAACCCTAACCCTAAACCTTACCCTAACCCTAACCTTAACTCCAACACTAAACCTAACCCTAACCCTAACCCTAACACTTACCCTTACCCTAACCCTAACCCTAAACCTAACCATAACCCTAACCCTAATCCTAAGCCTAATCCTTACTCTTATCCTAAACCTAACCCTAACCCTAAACCTAACCCTAATTCTAAACTTAACTCTAACCCTTACCCTTACCCTAACACTAACGCTAACCCTAACCCTTACCCTTACCTTTACCCTAACCCTAACCCTTACCCTTACCCTAACTCTAATCCTAACATTAACCCTTACCCTTACCCTAACCCTAACCCTACCCTAAACGTAAGCATTACACTAACCTTAACCCTAACCCTTACCCTTACCCTAAACCGAACCCTAACCTTAACCCTAACCCTAACCCTTACCCTTAAACTAACCCTAACCCTATCCCTAACCCTTAACCCTTAACCTAACCTTAAACCTAACCCTAACCCTAACACTTACCCTAATCCTAACACTAACACTTACCCTAACGCAAACCCTAACCCTTATCCTAACAATAACACTAACCCTAACCCTAACCCTTAACCAACCCTAACACTACCCAAACCCCTAAGCCTAAATCTTACCCTAACACTAACCCTAACCCAAAACTTAACCCTCACCCTAACCCCTAACCCTAACGCTAACCCATACCATAAATGTAACCCTCACCCTATCCCTTATCCTAACACTAACCCTAACCCTAACCCTAACCCTTATCCTAACCCTAACCCTAACCCTAACCCTTATCCTAACCCTAACCCTAACCCTAACCCTAACCCTTACCCTTAACCTAACCCTAACCCTAACGCTAAACTTTACCCTTACCTTAAGCCTAACCCTAAATCTTACCCTAAACTTAACCCAAAACCTAACCCGTACCCTTACCCTTACCTTAAACCTAACCGTAACCCTAACCCTAACCCTTACCCTTACCTAACGCTAAAGCTACCCTAACCCTAACCCTAACCCTAACACATATCCTTACTCTAACCCTAACCCTAACCCTAACCTAACCCTAAACCTAACCCTAAACCTAACCCTTGCACTAACCCTAACCCTTACCCTAACCCTAACCTTAACCCCAAAACTGAACCTAACCCTAACCCTAATCCTAAACCTTACCCTTACCCAACCCTAACCCTAAACGTAAACCTAACCCTAACCCTAACCCTAAACCTTACCTTAACCCTAATCCTAACCCTAACACTTACCCTTACCCTAAATCTAACCCTAACCCTAACCCTAACCCTACCCTAACCTTAACCCTAACCTTTACCCTTACCCTAACCCTAAACCTAACCCTAACCTGAAACCTAAACCTAACCCTAACCCTAACCCTATCCCTTACCCTTACCCTAACCCTAACCCTAAACCTAACCGTAACCCTCACCCTAACCCTTACCCTTAATCTTACCCTAACCCTAACCCTAACCCTTACCGTAACCCTAACCCTAATCCTAACCCTAACACTTACCCTAATCCTAACCCTAACCCTAAACATTACCCTAACCCTAAACCTATCCCTTATCCTAACCATAACCCCAAACCTAACCCTAATTCTTAACCAACCCTTACACTACCCCTAACCCCTAACCCTAACCCTTACCCTAACCCTAACCCTAACCCTAATGCTAACCCCTAACCCTAACCCTTACTCTAACCCTAAACACTAAACCTAACCCTACCCCTAACCCTAACCCTAACCCTTGTCCTAACCCTAACCCTAACCCTAACGTTTACCCTTACCCTAACCCATAACCTAACACTTACCCTTACCCTAACACTAACCCTAAACCTAACCCTAACCCTAACCCTAACGGTTACCTTAACATTAACCCTAACCCTTACCCTTACCCTAAACCTAACCCTAAAACTAACCCTAACCCTAACCCTTACCCTTACACTAACCCTAATTCTAACTATAACCGTAACACTTACAATTAACCTAACAGTAACCCTAAACCAAACCCTTACCCTAAACCTAACCCTAACCCTAACCCTTAACCTAACCCTAACCCTAACACTAACCCTAACCCTTACCCAAACCCGAACCCTAACTCCTAACCGTAAACCTTACTCTGACCCTAACACTCACCCTAACCCTTAACCTTAACCTAAACCTAACCCTAACTCTAACCCTAACCCTAACCCTAACCCTTACCCTTACCCTTACCCTAACCCTAACCTTAAACCTTACCCTTACCCTAACCCTAAACCTAAACCTAAACCTAAACCTAACCCTAACCCTAACACTTACCCTTACCCTAACCCTAACCCTAACCCCAACCAAAAACTGTACCCTTACCCTTACCCTAAACCTAACCCTAACTCTTACCCTAAACCTAATCCTAACCATAACCCTAACCCTTACCCTTAAACTAACCCTAACCCTAACCCTAACCCTAAAACTTACCCTTACCCTAAAACTAACCCTAACCCATACCCTAAACCTAACCCTAACCCTAACCCTAACCCTTACCCTTACCTTAACCGTAACCCTAATCCTAACCCTTACCCTTACACTAACGCTAACCCTAACCGTAACCCTAAGCCTAACCCTAACACATACCCTTACCCTAACCCTAACCCTAAATCTAAACCTAACAGTAACCTTAACCCTAACCCTTACACTTACCCTAACCCTAACCAGTAACGCTATCCCTAACCCTAACCCTAGCCCTAACCCTAAACCTAACCCTAACCCTAAGTCTTACCCTTACCCTAACCCTAACCCTAACCCTAACCAGTAACGCTATCCCTAACCCTAACCCTAACCCTAACCCTAAACCTAACCCTAACCCTAAGTCTTACCCTTACCCTAACCCTAACCCTTACCCTAACCCTAACCCTAACTCTAAACCTTACCCTTACCATTACCCTAAACCTAAACCTAACCCTTACCCTAAACTTATTCCTAACCCTAACCCTAACCCTTATCCTTAACCTAACCCTATCCAAAACCCTAACCCTAAACCTTACCCTTACCCTAAACCTAACCCCTACCCTTAACCTAAACCTAACCCGAAACCTAACCCTTATCCTTACCTTAACCCTAACCCTAACCCTAACCCTAACACATACCCTTACCCTAACCGTAACCCTAACCCTAACCTAAGCCTTAACCTAACCCTAAACATAATCCAAACCCTTACCCTAACCCTTACCCTAAGCCTAACCTTAACTCCAACACTAAACCTAACCCTACCCCTAACCCTAACACTTACCCTTATCCTAACCCTAACAGTAAACCTAACAATAA
The DNA here is from genome assembly GCA_024803745.1 of Megascapheus bottae. NCBI lineage: Eukaryota > Metazoa > Chordata > Mammalia > Rodentia > Geomyidae > Megascapheus > Megascapheus bottae. Next base: position 3,463,011 of record JANJXV010000047.1, on the reverse strand, counting down.
TCCTAATCCTAACCCTTACCCGAACCCTAACCCTAATCCTAACCCTAAACCTTACCATTACCCTAAACCTAACCCTAACCCTAAACCTAACCGTAACCCTAAACTTAACACTAACCCTTACCCTTACCCTAACCCTAACCCTAAACCTAATCCTAACCCTAACCCTTACCCTTACCCTAACCTAACCCTAACCCTAACCCTTACCCTGACCCTAACCGTAACGCTAACCCTAACCCTTACCCTTACCCTAACCCTAACCCTTACCCTAACCCTAACTCTAATCATAACATTAACCCTTAACCTTACCCTAACCCTAACCCTAACCCTAACACTAACCTTAACCCTAACCCTTACCCTTACCCTAACCCTAACCCTAACATATACCCTTAACCTAACCGTAACCCTAACCCTAACCTAACCCTTAACCTAACCCTAAACATAACCCAAACCCTTACCCTAACCCTTACCCTAAGCCTAACCTTAGCTCCAACACTAAACCTAACCCTACCCCTAACACTAACATTTACCCTTACCCTAACCCTAACAGTAAACCTAACAATAATCCTAACCCTAACCCTTACCCGAACCCTAACCCTAATCCTAACCCTAACCCTTAACCTAACCCTAACTCTAACCCTTAACCTTACCCTAACCCTAAACCAAACCCTAAACCTAACCCTAACCCTCACCCTTACCCTAACCCTAACCTAACACTAACCATAACCCTAAACCTTAACCTTACCCTTACTCTAAACCTAACCATAACCCTTACCCTAAACCTAATCCTAACCCTATCCCTAACCCTTACCCTTAAGCAAACAGTAACCCAAACCCTAACCCTAACCCTAAAACATACCCTTACCCTAACCCTAACCCTTATCCTAATCCTAAACTTAACCCAAACACTAAACCTAACCCTAAACCTAAACCTTACCCTTACCCTAACCCTAAACCTAAATCTAACCCAGCCCTAACACTAACTCTAAAAATAATCCTTAACCTAACCCTAACCCAAACACTAACCCTAACCCTAAAACATACCCTTACTCTAACCCTAACCGTAACCCTAAACCTTACCCTAATCCTAAACTTAACCCAAACACTAAACCTAACCCTAACCCTAAACCTTACCCTAACCCTAACCCTAACTCTAACACTAACCCTAACACTTACCCTTAACCTAACCGTAACCCTAACCCTAACCCTTACCCAACCCTAACCCTAACCCTAACCCTAACCCTTACCCTAACCTTAACCCTAACACTAACCCTAACCCTTACCCTAACCCTAACACTAACCCAAACCCCTAACCGTAACCTTTACCCTGACCCTAACCCTAACAATAACCCTCACCCTAAACCTTACCCTTAACCTAACCCTAACCCTAACTATAAGCCAAACCCTAAACCTAACCCTTACCATAACCCTAACCCTAACCCTTACCCTTACCCTAACCCTAATCCTAACCCTAAACCTAACCCTAACCCTAACCCTTACCCTAACCCTAACCCTAACCCTAAACCTAACCCTAAACCTTACCCTTACCATTACCCTAAACCTAACCCTAACCCTTACCCTAAACCTATTCCTAACCCTAACCCTAACCCTTATCCTTAACCTAATCCTATCGCTAACCCTAACCATAAACCTTACCCTTACCCTAAACATAACCCTAACCCTTAACCTAAAGCTAACCCTAAACCTAACCCTTATCTTACCTTAACCCTAACCGTAACAGTAAACCTAACCATAATCCTAACCCTAACCCTTACCCGAACCCTAAACCTAATCCTAACCCTAATCCTTACCCTTACCCTAAACCTAACCATAACCCTAACCCTAAACTTAACCCTAAACCTTACCCTTACCCTAACCCTAACCCTAAACCTAATCCTAATCCTAACCCTTAACCTTACTCTAAACCTAACCCTAAACCTTACCCTTACCCTTACCCTAACCCTAACGCTAACCCTAAACCTTACCCTTACCCTAACCCTAACCCTTACCCTAACCATAACTCTAATCATAACATTAACTCTTACCCCTACCCTAACCCTAACCCTTACCCTAACCCTAACCCTAACCCTAACCCTAACACTTACCCTTACTCTAACCCTAACCCTAAGCCTAACACTTACCCTAAACCTAACCCTAACCCTAACCCTAACACTTATCCTTACCCTAACCCTAACCCTTATGCTAACCCTAACCATAACCCCTAACCCTAACCGTAACCCTAACCCTAACCGTAACCCTTACCCTTATCCTTACCTTAACCCTAAACCTAAACTTAATGCTAAACATAACCCTAAACCTAACCCTTACCCTAACCCTAACCCTAATCCTTACCCTAACCATAACCCTAACCCTAACCCATACCCTTTCCGTAAACCTACCGTAACCCTAAACCTAACCCTTACACTTACCAAACCCTAACCCTAAACCTAACCCTACCCCTAACCCTAATCCTAACCCTAACCTTAACCCTAACCCTAACCCTAACCCTTACCCTTACACAAACACTAACCCTAACCCTCACCCTAACACTTACGCTTACAATAACCCTAACTCTAACCCTTAACCTAACTCTAGCCTTAACCCTAACCCTAACACTTACCCTAAACCTAAACCTAAATCTAACCCTAACCTTAACCCTAACCCTAACCTATACACTAACCCTAACCCTCACCCTTACCCTACCCCTAACCCTAACCCTAAACCTAACCATAACCCTAACCCTAACCCTAACCCTTACCCCTACCCTAACCCTAACCCTAACCCTAACCCTTGTCCTAACCCTAACCCTAACAATTACCCTTAACCTAACCCCTAACCAAACCCTAACCGTAACCCTAACCCTTACCCTAAACCTAACCCTAACCCTAACTCTTACCATTACCCTAACCATAACCCTAACCCTAAACCTAACCCTAACCCTAACCCTAACACTTACCCTAACCCTAACCTTAACACCAACACTAAACCTAAACCTAACCCTAACCCTAACCCTTACACTTACCCTAACCCTAACCCTAAACCTAACCCTAACCCTAACCCTAAAACTTACCCTAACCCTAACCCTAATCCTAACCCTTACCCTAACACCTAACCCTAACCCTAAACCTAATCCTAACACTTACCCTTACCCAAACCCTATCCCTAACCCTAACACTTACCCTAACCTTGACCCTAAACCTTCCCTAATCCTAACCCTAATCCTTACCCAACCCTAACCCTAACCCTATCCCTAACCCTTACCCTAACCCTAACCCTAACACTAAACCTAAACCTTACCCTAACCCTAACCCTAACCCAAACCCCTAAACGTAACCTTTACCCTGACCCTAACCCTAACAATAACCCTCACCATAAACCTTACCCTTAACCTCACCCTAACCCTAACTCTAACCCTAACCCTGAACCTAACCCTTACCCTAACCAAACCCTAATCCTTACCGGTACCCTAACCCTAAACCTAACCCTAAACCTAACCCTAACCCTAACCCTTACCCTAACCCTAACTTTAACCCTAACCCTAAACCTTACCCTTACCATTACCCTAAACCTAACCCTAACCCTTACCCTAAACGTATTCCTAACCCTAACCCTAATCCTTAACCTAACCCTATCCCTAACCCTAACCCTAAACCTTAAACTTACCCTAAACCTAACCCTAACTCTTAATCTAAACCTAACCCTAAACCTAACCCTTATCCTTACTTTAACCCTAACCCTAACGCTAACCCTAACCCTAACCCTAACGCTAACCCTAACGCTAACCCTAACACATACCCGTACCCTAACCCTAACCCTAACTTAACCCTTAACCTAACCCTAAACCTAACCTTAACCCTTACCCTAACCCTTACCCTAAGCCTAACCTTAACTCCAACACTAAACCTAACACTAACTCTAACCATAACAATTACCCTTACCCTAACCCTAACCCTAAACCTAACTATAAACCTAACCCTAACCCTTACCCGAACCCTAACCCTAATCCTAACCCTAACCCTTACCCTTACCCTAAACCTAACCCTAACCCTAATCCTTACCCTAACCCTAAACCTAACCCTAAACCTAACCCTAACACAAAACTTAACCCTAACCCTTACCGTTACCCTAACCCTAACCCTAAACTTAACCCTAACCCTAACCCCAACCATAACCCTTACCCTAACCCTAACCCTTACCCTAACCCTAAACCTAACCCTAACCATAACACTTACCCTAACCCTAACCCTAACCCTAATCCTAACCCTTACCCTAAACCTAAACCTAACCCTAACCCTAACCCTAACACTTACCCTAACCCTAACCCTAACCCTCACCCTAACCCTTTCACTTAACCTAACCCTAACCCTAACTGTAACCCTAACCCTAACATTAACCCTAAACCTAACCATTCACCTAACCCTAACCCTAACCCTTCCTCTTACCCTAACCCTAAACCTAACCCTAAACCTAACCCTAACCCTAACCCTTACCCTTACCCTAAACTAACACTAACCATAACCCTAAACCTTCCCCTTCCCCTTCCCCTAAACCTAACCCTAACCCTTACCCTAAACCTAATCATAACCCTATCCCTAACCCTTATCCTTAACCTAACCCTAACCCAAAAAATAACCCTAACCCTAAAACATACCTTTACCCTAACCCTAACTGTAACCCTAACCCTTATCCTAATCCTAACCTTAACCCAAACACTAAACCTAACCCTAACCCTAAACCTTACCCTTACCCTAACCCTAACCCTAAATCTAACCCTAACCCTAACCCTAAACCTTAACCGAATCCTAACCCTAATCCTAACCCTAACCCTTACCCTTACCCTAACCCTAACCCTACCCCTAACCCTTACCCTTACCCTAACCCTAACCCTAAATCTAACCCTAACACTTACCCTTAACCTAACCTTAACCCTAACCCTAACCATTACCTAAACCTAACCCTAAACCTAACCCTAACCCTAACGCTAACACTAACCCTAAACCTTACCCTAACCCTAACCCTAAGCCAAACCCCTAACCTTAACCCTTACCCTGACTCTAACCCTAACAATAACCCTCACCCTAACCCTTACCTTTAACCTAACTCTAACCCTAACCCTCACCCTAACCCTTACCCTTAACCTAATCCTAACCCTAACTCTAACCCTAACCCTAACCATAACCCTAACCCTAACGCTAACCCTAACCCTAACCCTTACCGTAACCCTAACCCTAAACCTTACCCTTACCATTACCCTAAACCTAACCCTAACTCTTACCCTAAACCGATTCCTAATCCTAACCCTAACCCTTATCCTTAACCTAACCCTATCCCTAACCCTAACACTAACTCTTACCCTTAACCTAAACCTAATCCTAACCCTTAACCTAAACCAAACCCTAACCCTAACCCTAACCCTTATCCTTACCTTAACCCTAACCCTAACCCTTACCCTTACTCTAACGCTAACCCTAACTCTAACCCTAACCTAATCCTTAACCTAAACCTAAACCTAACCCTAACCCTAACCCTAACCCTTACCCTAAACCTAACCTTAACTCCAACACTATACCTAACCCTAACCCTAACCCTAACACTTACCCTTACCCTAACCCTAACCCTAAACCTAACCATAACCCTAACCCTAACCCTTAGCGAACCCTAACCCTAATCCTAACCCTAACCCTTACCGTTACCCTAACCCTAACGCTAACCCTAACCCTTACCCTTACACTTACCCATACCCTAACCCTAACCCTTTCCCTAACCCTAACTCTAATCCTAACATTAACCCTTACCCTTACCCTAACCCTAACCCTACCCTAGACCTAACCCTTACACTAAACTTAACCCTAACCCTTACCCTAACCCTAACCCTTACCTAACCCTAACGCTAACCCTAACCCTTACCCTAACCATAACACTAACCCTAACCCTAACCCTTAACCAACCCTAACACTAACCCAAACCCCTAACCCTAAACCTTACCCTAACCCTAACCCTAACCCTAACCTTATCCCTCACCCTAACCCCTAATCCTAACGCTAACCCATACCCTAACTGTAACCCTAACCTTAACCCTTATCCTAATCCTAACCCTAACCCTAACCCTAACACTTACTCATACCCTAATCCTAAAGCTAACCCTAACCATAACCCTAACCCTTACCCTAAACCTAACCCTAAACCTAACCCTAACGCTAAACTTTACCCTTACCTTAAACCTAACCCTAACTCTTACCCTAAAACTAACCCTAACCCTAACCCTAACCCTTACCCTTACCTTAACCCTAACCGTAACCCTAACCCTAACCCTTACCCTTACCTAACGCTAAAGCTACCGTAACCTAACCCTAACCCTAACACATACCCTTACCCTAACCCTAACCCTAACCCTAACCTAACAATAAACCTAACCCTAAACCTAACCCTAACCCTTACCCTAACCCTAATCCTAACCCTAACCTTTACCCTTAACCTAACCCTAACCCTAACCCTAACCCTTACCATAACCCTAACCCTACTCCTAACCCTAACACTTACCGTAATCCTAACCCTAAACCTAACCATTACCCTAACCCTAACCCTAACCTTATCCTAACCATAACCCCAACCCTAACCCTAACTCTTAACCAACCCTTACACTAACACTAACCCCTAACCCTAACCCTTACCCTAACCCTAATCCTAACCCTAACGCTAACCCCTAACACTAACCCTTGCTCTAACCCTAAACCCTACCCCTTACCCTTGTCCTAACCCTAACCCTAACCCTAAACCTAACCCTTATCCTTACCCTAACAATAATCCTAACCCTAAATCTAACCCTTACCCTTACCTTAAGCCTAACCCTAACCCTAACACTTACCCTTACCCTAACCCTAAACCTAACCCTAACACTAACCCTAACCCTAACATTAACCCAAGCACTAACCTAACCCTAACCCTAACCCTAACCCTTACCCTTACCCTAACCCTAACCCTAAACCTAACCCTAACCCTAAGCCTTACCCTAACATTAACCCTAACCCTTACCCTTACCCTAACCCTAACCCTAAAAATAACCCAAACCCTAACCCTTTCCCTTACCCTAACCCTAACTCTAACTCTAACCATAACACTCTACCCTTAACCTAACAGTAACCCTAACCAAAACCCTTACCCTAACCCTAACCCTAACCCTAACCCATACCCTAACACTAACACTAACACTTACCCTTTCCCTAACCCTAACAATAACCCCAAACCTAACCCTTATCCTAGATCTAACCCTAACCCTAACCCTAACCCTTTACCTAATCGTAACACTAACCCTAACCCCTAAACCTAACACTTACCCTAACCCTAACCCTAACCCCTATCCCTAATCCTAACCCTAACCCTAACCCTAACCCCTAACCCTAACTCTAACCCTAACCGTAACCCTTACCCTTACCTTAACCCTAACAGTAACCCTAACCCTAACCCTTACCCTTACCTAACGCTAAAGCTACCCTAACCCTAACCCTAACCCTAACACATACGCTTACACTAACCCTAATCCTAACGCTAAGCTAATCATAAACCTAACCCTAAACCTAACCTTTCCCTAACCCTAACACTTACCCTAACCCTAACCTTAACTCCAACACTAAACCTCACCCTAACCCTAACCCTAACAATTACCCTTACCCTAACCCTGACCCTAAACCTAACTATAAACCTAACCCTGACCCATACCCAAACCCTAACCCTAATCCTAACCCTAACCCTTACCCTTACCGTAAACCTAACCCTAACCCTAATCCTTACCCTAACCCTAAACCTAACCCCAAACCTAACCCTAAAACTAACCTTAACCCTAACCCTTACCGTTACCCTAACACTGACACTAAACTTAACCCTAATCCTGACCCCAACCCTTACCCTTACCCTAACACTAACCCTAACCCTAACCCTTACCCTAACCCTAAACCTAACCCTAAACCTAACACTTACCCTAACCCTAACCCTAACGCTAATCCTAACCCTTACCCTAAACCTAAACCTACCCCTAACCCTAACACTTACCCTTACCCTAACCCTCACCCTAACCCTTACACTTAACCTAACCCTAACCCTACCTCTAACCCTAACCCTAACATTAACCCTAACCCTAACCCTTACCCTAACCCTAAACCTAACCCTAACCCTAACACTTACCCTAACCCTAACCCTAACCCTAACCCTTACCCTAACCCTAAACCTAACTCTAAACCTAAACCTAACCCTAACCCTTACCCTTACCCTAAACTAACACTAACCATAATCCTAAACCTTCACATTCCCCTTCCCCTAAACCTAACCCTAACCCTTACCATAAACCTAATCCTAACCCTATCCCTAACCCTTATCCTAACCTAACCCTAACCCAAACCCTAACCCTAACCCTAAAACATACCCTTAACCTAACCCTAACCGTAACCCTAACCCTTATCCTAATCCTAACCTTAACCCAAACACTAAACCTAACCCTAACTCTAAACCTTACCCTTACCCTAACCCTAACCCTAAATCTAACCCTAACCCTAACCCTAACCCTTAACCGAAACCTAACCCTAATCCTATCCCTAACCCTTACCCTTACCCTAACCATAACCCAACCCGTAACCCTTACCCTCACCTTAACCCTACCCTAAACCTAACCCTAAATCTTACCCTTAACCTAACCGTAACCCTAACCCTAACCATTACTCAAACCTAACCCTAACCCTAACCCCTAACCGTAACCCTTACCCTGACCCTAACCCTAACCCTAACACTCATCCTAACCCTTACCCTTAACCTAACCCTAAACCTAAGTCTAACCCTAACCCTAACCCTAACCCTAACCCTTACCTTAACATTAACCCTAACCCTTACCCTTACCCTTACCCTAACGGTAACCCTAAAACTAACCCTAACCCTAACCCTTACCCTTACCCTAACCCTAATTCTAACTATAACCGTAACACTTCCCTTAACCTAACAGTAACCCTAACCCCAACCCTTACCCTAACCCTAACCCTAACCCTTGAACTAAACCTAACCCTAACCCTAACACTAACCCTAACCCTTACACTAAACCTAAACCTAACCCCTAACCGTAACCCTTACCCTGACCCTAACCCTAACCCTAACCCTCACCCTTACCCTTAACCTTAACCTAAACCTAACCCTAACTCTAACCCTAACCCTCACCCTAACCCTTACCCTTACCCTAACCCTAACTTTAATCCTTACCCTTACCCTAACCCTAAACCTGAACCTAAACCTAACCCTAACCCTAACCCTTACCCTTACCCTTAACCTAACCCTAACCCCAACCCTAAACCTTACCCTTACCCTTACCCTTACCCTAAACCTAACCCTAACCCTTACCCTAAACCTAACCCTAACCCTAACCCTAACCCTTACCCTTACCTTAACCGTAACCCTAATCCTAACACTTACCCTTAACCTAACAGTAACCCTAACCCAAACCCTTACCCTAACCCTAACCCTAACCCTAACCCTTACCATTACCCTAACACTAACACTAACACTAACCCTAACCCTAACCATAACCCTAACCCTTACCCTAAACCTAACCCTAACCCTAACCCTTACCCTTACGTTAAGGCTAACCCTAACTCTAACACTTACCCTTACCCTAAGCCTAAACCTAACCCTAACACTAACCCTAACCCTAACCTTAACCCAAGCACTAAACCTAAAGCTAAGCCTAACCCTAACCCTTACCCTTACCCTAACCCTAACTCTAACTCTAACCGTAACACTTACCCTTAACCTAACAGTAACCCTAACCCAAACCCTTACCCTAACCCTTACCCTAACCCTTACCCTTACCCTAACAGTAACACTAAAACTAACCCTAACCCTTACCATAACCCTAACCCTAACCCCTAACCATAAGCCTTACCCTGACCCTAACCCTAACCCTAACCCTCACCCTAACCCTTACCCTTAACCTAACCCTAACCCTAAACCTAAGTCTAACCCTAACCCTAACCCTAACCCTTACCCTAACCCGAACCTTAAACCTTACCCTTACCCTAACCCTAAACCTAAACCTAACCCTAACGCTAACCCTAACCCTTATACTTACCCTAACCCTAACCCTAACCCTAAACCTTACCCTTACCCTTACTCTAAACCTAACCCTAACCATTACCCTAAACCCAATCCTAAACATAACCCTAACCCTTACCCTTAACCTAACCCTAACCCTAACCCTAACCCTTACCCTAACACTAACACTAACACTAACCCTAACCCTAACCATAACCCTAACCCTTACCCTAAACCTAACCCTAACCCTAACCCTTACCCTTACGTTAAGGCTAACCCTAACTCTAACACTTACCCTTACCCTAAGCCTAAACCTAACCCTAACACTAACCCTAACCCTAACCTTAACCCAAGCACTAAACCTAAAGCTAAGCCTAACCCTAACCCTTACCCTTACCCTAACCCTAACTCTAACTCTAACCGTAACACTTACCCTTAACCTAACAGTAACCCTAACCCAAACCCTTACCCTAACCCTTACCCTAACCCTTACCCTTACCCTAACAGTAACACTAAAACTAACCCTAACCCTTACCATAACCCTAACCCTAACCCCTAACCATAAGCCTTACCCTGACCCTAACCCTAACCCTAACCCTCACCCTAACCCTTACCCTTAACCTAACCCTAACCCTAAACCTAAGTCTAACCCTAACCCTAACCCTAACCCTTACCCTAACCCGAACCTTAAACCTTACCCTTACCCTAACCCTAAACCTAAACCTAACCCTAACGCTAACCCTAACCCTTATACTTACCCTAACCCTAACCCTAACCCTAACCCTAAACCTTACCCTTAACCTTACTCTAAACCTAACCCTAACCATTACCCTAAACCCAATCCTAAACATAACCCTAACCCTTACCCTTAACCTAACCCTAACCCTAACCCTAACCCTTACCCTAACACTAACACTAACACTAACCCTAACCCTAACCATAACCCTAACCCTTACCCTTAACCTAACACTAACCCTAACCCTAACCCTAAAACTTACCCTTGCCCTAAAACTAACCCTAACACTTACCCTAAACCTAACCCTAACCCTAACCCTAACCCTTACCCTTACCTTAACCGTAACCCTAATTCTTACCCTTACCCTTACACTAAGGCTAACCCTAACCCTAACCCTAACCCTAACCCTAACACATACCCTTACCCTAACCCTAACCCTAACTCTAATTCTAAACCTAATCCTAACCCTAAACCTAACCTTTACCCTATCCTAACCCTAATCCTATCCCTAAACCTTACCCTTACCCTAAACCTAACCCTAACCCTAAACCTAACCCTAACCCTAACCTTAACCCTAACCCTTACTCTTACCCTAACCCTAACCCTAATCCTAAACCTAAACCTAACCCTAACCCTAACCCTAAACCTAAACCTAAACCTAAACCTAACTCTTACCCTTACCCTAACCCTAACCCCTAACGCTAACCCTAACCCGAACCCTAACCCCCACCCCTAACACTAAACCTAACCCTTACCCTAACCCTAACACTAACACTTACCCTAACCCTAACCCTAACCCTAACCCCTACCCTAACCCTAACTCTAACCCTAAACCTAACCTTTATCCTAACCCTAACTCTAACCCTAACACTTAATCAACCCAAACACTAACCCAAACCCCTAACCCTAACCCTTACCCTATCCCTAACACTAACCCTCACCCTAACCCTCACCCTAATGCTTATCCCTAACCCTAACCCCATCCCTAAACCCTAACCCTAACCCTAACCCTAACCCTTATCCTAACCCTAACCCTAACCCTAACATTTAACATTACCTTAACCCCTAAACTAACCGTAACCCTAACCCTAACCCTAACCCTTACCCTAACCCTAACCCTAACCCTAACATTAACCTCTACCCTAACCATAACCCGAACCCTAACCCTAAACCTTATCCTAACCCTAACCCTAACCCTAACCCTTAACCAACACTAACACTAACCCAAACCCCTAACCCTAACCTTTACCCTAACCCTTACCCAAACGCTAAACTTAACCCAAACACTAAACCTAACCCTAACCCAACCCTAACCCTAACCCTAAAACATACCCTTACACTAACCCTAACCCTAACCCTAACCCTTACCCTAACCCTAACCCTAACCCTAACATTAACCTCTACCCAAACCATAACCCGAACCCTAACCGTAACCTTATCCTAACCCTAACCCTTAACCAACACTAACACTAACCCAAACCCCTAACTCTAACCTTTACCCTAACCCTTACCCAAACGCTAAACTTAACCCAAACACTAAACCTAACCCTAACCCTAAACCTAACCCTTACCCTTACCCTAACAATAACCCTAACCATAAACCTAACTCTTACCCTTACGTTAAGCCTAACCCTAACCCTAACACTTACCGTTACCCTAAGCCTAAACCTAACCCTAACACTAACCCTAACCCTAACCTTAACCCAAGCACTAAACCTAAACCTAACCCTAACCCTAACCCTTACCCTTACCCTAACCCTAACCCTAACCCTATCCATATCCCTTACCCTTACATTAAACATAACCCAAACCCTTACTTTAACCATAACCCTAACCATAACCCTAAACCTTATCCTAACCCTAACCCTAACCCTATCCATATCCCTTACCCTTACATTAAACATAACCCAAACCCTTACCCTAACCCTAACCCTAACCCTAACCCTTACCCTAACACTAACACTAACACTAACCCTAACCCTTACCATAACCCTAACCCTAACCCCTAACCGTAACCCTTACCCTGACCCTAACCCTAACCCTAACCTTCACCCTAACCCTTACCCTTAACCTAACCCTAAACCTAAGTCTAACCCTAACCCTAACCCTAACCCTAACCCTAACCCTTACCCTAATCCGAACCTTAAAACTTACCCTTACCCTAATCCTAAACCTAAACTTAACCCTAACTCTAACCCTAACCCTTATACTTA
>JANJXV010000047.1:3367500-3445000 GCA_024803745.1 Megascapheus bottae | reverse complement strand
CTATCCCTTACCCTAACCCTAACCCTAACCCCTAACCGTAACCCTTACCCTGACCCTAACCCTAACCCTAACCCTCACCCTAACCCTTAACCTTAACCTAACCCTAATCCTAAATCTAACCCTAACACTAACCTTAACCCTAACCCTTACCCTTACCCTAACCCTAAGCTTAATCCTTACCCTTACCCTAACCCTAAACCTGAACCTAAACCTAACCCTAACCCTAACCCTTACCCTTACCCTAACCGTAACCCTAACCCCAACCCTAAACCTTACCCTTACCCTTACCCTAAACCTAACCCTAACCCTTACCCTAAAGCTAATCCTAACCATAACCCTAACCCTTACCATTAACCTAACCCTAACCCTAACCCTAACTCTAAAACTTACCGTTACCCTAAAACTAACCCTAACCCTAACCCAAACCCTTACCGTTAACTTAACCGTAACCCTAATCCTAACCCTTACCCTTACACTAACGCTAACCCTAACCCTAACCCTAACCCTAATCCTAACACTACCCTTACCCTAACCCTAACCCTAAACCTAACCCTAACTCTAATTCTAAACCTAATCCTAACCCTAAACCTAACCCTTACCCTATCCTAACCCTAATCATAACCCTAAACCTTACCCTTACCCTAAACCTAACCCTAACCCTAAATCTAACCCTAACCCTAACCTTAACCCTAACACTTACTCTTATCCTAACCCTAACCCAAACCCTAAACCAAAACCTAACCCTAACCCTAACCCTAAACCTAAACCTAACCCTAACCCTAAACCTAAACCTAAAATTAACCCTAACTCTTACCCTTACCCTAACCCTAACCCTAACCCTAACACCTAACGCTAACGCTAACCCTAACCCTAACCCCCACCCCTAACCCTAACCCTAACCCTTACCCTAACACTTACCCTAACCCTAACCCTAACCCTAACCCCTACCCTAACCCTAACTCTAACCCTAAACCTAACCCTTATCCTAACCCTAACCCTAACCCTAACCCTTAACCAACCCAAACACTAACCCATACCCCTAACCCTAACCCTTACCCTATCCCTAACACTAACCCTCACCCTAACCCTCACCCTAACGCTTATCCCTAACCCTAACCCCATCCCTAAACCCTAACCCTAAACCTAACCCTAACCCTTACCCTTATCCTAACCCTAACCCTAACCCTAACACTTAACATTACCTTAACCCCTACCCTAACCCTAACCCTAACCCTAACCCTAACCCATACGCTAACCCTAACCCTAACCCTAACACTAACACTAACCTCTACCCTAACCATAACCCAAACCCTAACCCTAACCCTTATCCTAACCCTAACCCTAACCTAACCCTTAACCAACCCTAACACTAACCGAAACCCCTAACCAAAACCCTTACCCTAAGCATTACCCTAACGCTAACCTTAACCCAAACACTAAACCTAACCCTAATCCTAAACCTAACCCTAACCCTAAGCCTTACCTATCCCTAACCCTAATCCTAACCCTATCCCTTACCCTTACCCTAACCCTAACCCGAACCCTAAAACTAACCCTAACCCTAACCCTTACCCTTACCCTAACTCTAACCCTAACCCTAACACTTACCCTTAACCTAACAGTAACCATAACCCAAACCCTTACCCTAACCCTAACCCTAACCTTGAACTAAACCTAACCCTAACCCTAACACTAACCCTAACCCTTACACTAAACCTAACCCTAACCCCTAACCGTAACCCTTACCCTGACCCTAACCCTAACCCTAACCCTCACCCTAACCCTTAACCTTAACCTAAACCTAACCCTAACTCTAACCCTAACCCTAACCCTAACCCTAACCCTTACCCTTATCCTAACCCTAACATTAATCCTTACCCTTACCCTAACCCTAAACCTGAACCTAAACCTAACCCTATCCCTAACCCTTACCCTTACCCTTAACCTAACCCTAACCCCAACCCTAAACCTTACCCTTACCCTTACCCTAAACCTAACCCTAACACTTACCCTAAAGCTAATCCTAATCATAACCCTAACCCTTACCCTTAACCTAACCCTAACCCTAACCCTAAAACTTACCCTTACCCTAAAACTAACCCTAACCCTTACCCTAAACCTAACCCTAACCCTAACCCTAACCCTTACCCTTACCTTAACCGTAACCCTAATCCTAACCCTTACCCTTACACTAACGCTAACCCTAACCCTAACCCTAACCCTAACCCCAACACATACCCTTACCCTAACCCTAACCCTAACCCTAACTCTAATTCTAAACCTAATCCTAACCCTAAACCTAACCTTTACCCTATCCTAACCCTAATCCTATCCCTAAAACTTACCCTTACCCTAAACCTAACCCTAACCCTAAACCTAACCCTAACCCTAAGCTTAACCCTAACCCTTACTGTTACCCTAACCCTAACCCTAACCCTAACCCCAACCATAAACCTAAACCTAAACCTAACCCTAACTCTTACCCTTACCCTAACCCTAACCCTAACCCTAACCCCTATTGCTAACCCTAACCCTAACCCTAACCCCCACACCTAACCCTAACCCTAACCCTTACCCTAACCTAACGCTAACACTTACCCTAACCCTAACCCTAACCTCTACCCTAACCCTAACTCTAACCCTAAACCTAAACTTTATCCTAACACTAACTCTAACCCTAACCCTTAACCAACCCAAACACTAACCCAAACCCCTAACCCTAACCCTTACCCTATCCCTAGCACTAACCCTCACCCTAACCGTCACCCTAATGCTTATCCCTAACCCTAACCCCATCCCTAAACCCTAACCCTAACCCTAACCCTTACCCTTACCCTAACCCTAACCCTAACCCTAAACTTAACCGTAAACCTCACCCTAACCCTTACCCTTAATCTAACCCTAACCCTAATCCTTACCGTAACCCTAACCCTAATCCTAACCCTAACACTTACCCTAACCCTAACCCTAACCCTAAACATTACCCTAACCCTAACCCTATCCCTTATCCTAACCATAACACCAAACCTAACCCTAACTCTTAACCAACCCTTACAGTAACCCTAACCCCTAACCCTAACCCTTACCCTAACCCTAACCCTAACCCTAACGCTAACCCCTAACCATAACCCTTACTCTAACCCTATAACCTAACCCTAACCCTACCACTAACCCTTACCCTTGTCATAACCCTAACATTTACCCTTACCCAAACCCCTAACCTAACACTCATCCTTATCCTAACCGTAAACCTAAACCTAACCCTAACCCTAACCCTTACCTTAACATTAACACTAACCCTTACCCTTACCCTTACCCTAACCCTAACCCTAAAACTAACCCTAACCCTAACTATTACCCTTACCCTAACCCTAATTCTAACTATAACCGTAACACTTACCCTTAACCTAACAGTAACCCTAACCCAAACCCTTACCCTAACCCTAACCCTAACCCTTGAACTAAACCTAACCCTAACCTAACACTAACCCTAACCCTAACCCCTAACCCTAACCCTAACCCCTAACCGTAACCCTTACCCTCACCCTAACCCTAACCCTCACCCTAACCCTTAACCTTAACCTAAACCTAACCCTAACTCTAACCTTAACCCTAACCCTAACCCTAACCCTTACCCTTACGCTAACCTAACCTTAATCCTTACCCTTACCCTAACCCTAAACCTGAACCTAAACCTAACCCTAACACTTACCCTAAAGCTAATCCTAACCATAACCCTAAACCTTACCCTTAACCTAACCCTAACCCTAACCCTAACCCCTAACGCTAACCCTAACCCTAACCCTAACCCTAACCTAACCCTAACCCTAACCCTAACCCTAACCCTAACCCTAACCCTAATCCTTACCCTTACCCTAACCCTAAACCTGAACCTAAACCTCACCCTAACCCTAACCCTTACCCTTACACTTAACCTAACCCTAACCCCAACCCTAAACCTTACCCTTACCCTTACCCTAAACCTAACCCTAACACTTACCCTAAAGCTAATCCTAACCATAACCCTAAACCTTACCCTTAACCTAACCCTAACCCTAACCCTAACCCTAAAACTTACCCTTACACTAAAACTAACCCTAACACTTACCCTAAACCTAACCCTAACCCTAAACCTAACCCTTACCTTAACCGTAACCCTAATCCTAACCCTTACCCTTACACTAACGCTAACCCTAACCCTAACCCTAACCCTAACCCTAACTCTAATTCTAAACCTAACCCTAACCCTAAACCTAAACTTTACCCTATCCTAACCCTAATCCTATCCCTAAAACTTACCCTTACCCTAAACCTAACCCTAACCCTAAACCTAACCCTAACCCTAACCTTAACCCTAACCCGTACTCTTACCCTAACCCTAACCCTAACCCTAAACCTAAACCTAACCCTAACACTAACCCTAAACCTAAACCTAAACCTAAACCTAACTCTTACCCTTACCCTAACCCTAACCCTAACCCTAACCCTAACCCCTAACGCTAACCCTAACCCTAACCCTAACCCCCACCCCTAACCCTAACCCTAACCCTTACCCTAACCCTAACGCTAACACTTACCCTAACCCTAACCCTAACCCCTACCCTAACGCTAACTCTAACCCTAAACCTAACCCTTATCCTAACCCTAAGTCTAACCCTAACCCTTAACCAACCCAAACACTAACCCAAACCCCTAACCCTAACCCTTACCCTATCCCTAACACTAACCCTCACCCTAACCCTCACCCTAATGCTTATCCCTAACCCTAACCCCATCCATAAACCCTAACCCTAAACCTAACCCTAACCCTTATCCTAACCCTAACCCTAACCCTAACACTTAACAATACCTTAACCCCTACACTAACCCTAACCCTAACCCTAACCCTAACCCTTACCCTAACCCTAACCCTAACATTAAACTCTACCCTAACCATAACCCGAACCCTAACCGTAACCTTATCCTAACCCTAACCCTTAACCAAAACTAACACTAACCCAAACCCCTAACCCTAACGTTTACCCTAACACTTACCCAAACGCTAAACTTAACCCAAACTCTAAACCTAAACCTAACCCTAAACCTAACCCTTACACTTACCCTAACAATAACCCTAACCATAAACCTAACCCTTACCCTTACGTTAAGCCTAACCCTAACCCTAACACTTACCCTTACCCTAAGCCTAAACCTAACCCTAACACTAACCCTAACCCTAACCTTAACCCAAGCACTAAACCTAAACCTAACCCTAACCCTAACCCTTACCCTTACCCTAACCCTAACTCTAACTCTAACCGTAACACTTACCCTTAACCTAACAGTAACCCTAAGCCAAACCCTTACCCTAACCCTAACCCTAACCCTAACCCTTACCCTTACCCTAACACTAACACTAACACTAACCCTAACCCTTACCATAACCCTAACCCTAACCCCTAACCGTAACCCTTACCCTGACCCTAACCCTAACCCTAACCCTCACCCTAACCCTTACCCTTAACCTAACCCTAAACCTAAGTCTAACCCTAACCCTAACCCTAACCCTTACCCTAACCCGAACCTTAAAACTTACCCTTACCCTAACCCTAAACCTAAACCTAACCCTAACTCTAACCCTAACCCTTATACTTACCATAACCCAAAACCTAACCCTAAACCTTACCCTTACCCTTACCCTAAACCTAACCCTAACCATTACCCTAAACCCAAAACTAAACATAACCCTAACCCTTACCCTTAACCTAACCCTAACCCTAACGCTAACCCTAAAACTTACCCTTACCCTAAACCTAACCCTAACCCACACCCTAAACCTAACCCTAACCCTAATCCTAACCCTTACCCTTAAATTAAAGCTAACCCTAACCCTAACCCTAACCCTAAGCATAACACATACCCTTACCCTAACCCTAACACTAAACCTAACCCTAACTCTAACCCTATACCTAATCCTAACCCTAAATCTAACCCTTACCCTAACCCTAACCCTAATCCTAACCCTAACCCTAACCCTTACCCTAACACTAACACTAACCCTAACCCTTACCATAACCCTAACCCTAACCCCTAACCGTAACCCTTACCCTGACCCTAAACCTAACCCTAACCCTCACCCTAACCCTTACCCTTAACCAAACCCTAAACCTAAGTCTAACCGTAACCCTAACCCTAACCCTAACCCTTACCCTAACCCGAACCTTAAACCTTACCCTTAACCTAACCCTAAACCTAAACCTAACCCTAACTCTAACCCTAACCCTTATACTTACCCTAACCCTAACCCTAACCCAAAACCTTACCCTTACCCTTACCCTAAACCTAACCCTAAACATTACCCTAAACCCAATCCTAAACATAACCCTAACCCTTACCCTTAACCTAACCCTAACACTAACGCTAACCCTAAAACTTACCCTTAACCTAAACCTAACCCTAACCCACACCCTAAACCTAACCCTAACCCTAATCCTAACCCTTACCCTTACCGTAAAGCTAACCCTAACCCTAACCCTAACACTAACCATAACACATACCCTTACCCTAACCCTAACACTAACCCTAACCCTAACTCTAACCTTATACCTAATCCTAACCCTAAACCTAACCCTTACCCTAACCCTAACCCTAATCCTACCCCTACCCCTAACCCTTACCCTAAACCTAACCCTAACCCTAAACCTAACCCTAACCCTAAACTTAACCCTAACCCTTAACCGTACCATAACCCTAACCCTTACCCTAACACTTACCCTAACGCTCACCTTAACCCAAAAACTAAACCTAACCCTAACCCTAACCCTAACCCTTACGCTTACCCTAACCCTAACCCTAACCCTTACCCTAACCCTAACCCTAACCCTAACCCTTACCCTTACCCTAAACCTAACCCTAACCCTAAACCTAACCCTAACCTTAACCCTTAAGCTTACCCTAACCCTAAACCTAACCCTAACCCTAACTCTAACCCGAAACCTAACCCTAACCCTAACCTTAACCCTAACCCTTAACCGTACCGTAACCCTAACCCTAACCCTAAACCTAAACCTAAAACTAACCCTAACCCCTAATGCTAACCCTAACCCTAACCCCTACCCCTACCCCTACCCCTAACCTTAACCCTTACCCTTATCCTAACCCTAACCCTAACGCTTACCATTATCCTAACCCCTACGCTAATACTAACCCTAACCCTAAACCTAAACTTAACCCTAATCTTAACCCTAACCCTTACCCTTACCCTAACCCTAACCCTAACCCTAAACCTAACCATAACCCTAACCCTAACCCTAACCCTAAACCTAACCCTTATCCTAATCCTAAACCTAACCCTAACCCTAACACATAACCAACCCAAACACTAACCCAAAACCCTAACCCTAACACTTACCCTATCCCTAACACTAACCCTCACACTAACCCTCACCCTATCGCTTATCCCTAACCCTAACCCCAACCCTAAACCCTAACCCTAAACCTAACCCTAACACTTACCCTTATCCTAACCCTAACCCTAACCCTAACCCTTAACATTACCTTAACCCCTACCCTAACCCTAACCCTAACCCTAACCCTTAACCTAACCCTAACCCTAACCCTAACCCTAACACTAACCTCTACCCTAACCCTAACCCTAACTCTTATCCTAACCCTAACCCTAACCCTAACCCTTAAGCAACCCTAACACTAACCCAAACCCCTAACCCTAACCCTTACCCTAACACTTACCCTAACGCTAACCTTAACCCAAAAACTAAACCTAACCCTAACCCTAACCCTAACCTTAACCTAAACCTAACCCTAACTCTAACCCTAACCCTAACCCTAACCCTAACCCTTACCCTTACCCTAACCCTAACCTTAATCCTTACCCTTACCCTAACCCTAAACCTGAACCTAAACCTAACCCTAACCCTAACCCTTACCCTTACCCTTAACCTAACCCTAACCCCAACCCTAAACCTTACCCTTACCCTTACCCTAAACCTAACCCTAACACTTACCCTGAAGCTAATCCTAACCATAACCCTAACCCTTACCCTTAACCTAACCCTAACCCTAACCCTAACCCTAAAACTTACCCTTACCCTAAAACTAACCCTAACCCTTACCCTAAACCTAACCCTAACCCTAACCCTAACCCTTACCCTTACCTTAACCGTAACCCTAATCCTAACCCTTACCCTTACACTAACGCTAACCCTAACCCTAGCCCTAACCCTAACCCTAACACATTCCCTTACCCTAACCCTAACCCTAACCCTAACTCTAATTCTAAACCTAATCCTAACCCTAAACCTAACCTTTACCTTATCCTAACCCTAATCCTATCCCTAAAACTTACCCTTACCCTAAACCTAACCCTAACCCTAAACCTAACCCTAACCCTAACCTTAACCCTAACCCTTACTGTTACCCTAACCCTAACCCTAACCCTAAACCTAACCCTAACCCTAACCTAACCCTAAACCTAAACCTAACTATAACTCTTACCCTTACCCTAACCCTAACCCTAACCCTAACCCCTAACGCTAACCCTAACCCTAACCCTAACCCCCACCCTTAACCCTAACCCTAACCCTTACCCTAACCCTAACGCTAACACTTACCCTAACCCTAACCCTAACCCTAACCCCTACCCTAACCCTAACTCTCACCCTAAACCTAAACCTTATCCTAACTCTAACTCTAACCCTAACCCTTAACCAACCCAAACACTAACCCAAATCCCTAACCCTAACCCTTACCCTATCCCTAGCACTAACCCTCACCCTAACCGTCACCCTAATGCTTATCCCTAACCCTAACCCCATCCCTAAACCCTAACCCTAACCCTAACCCTTACCCTTATCCTAACCCTAACCCTAACCCTAACACTTAACATTACCTTAACCCCTACACTAACCCTAACCCTAACCCTAACCCTTACCCTAACCCTAACCCTAAGCCTAACATTAACCTCTACCCTAACCATAACTCGAACCCTAACCCTAAAACTTATCCTAACCCTAACCCTAACCCTAACCCTTAACCAACACTAACACTAACCCAAACCCCTAACCCTAACCTTTACCCTAACCCTTACCCAAACGCTAACCTTAACCCAAACATTAAACCTAACCCTAACCCTAAACCTAACCCTTACCCTTACCCTAACCCTAATCCTAAACCTAACCCTAACCCTAAGCCTTACCTATCCCTAACCCTAATCCTAACCCTATCCCTTACCCTTACCCTAACGCTAACCCGAACCCTAAAACTAACCCTAACCCTAACCCTTACCCTTACCCTAACCCTAACTCTAACTCTAACCCTAACACTTACCCTTAACCTAACCGTACCCCTAACGCTAACCCTTACCCTAAACCTAACCCTAACCCTAAACCTTACCCAAACCCGAACCCTAACACTATCCCTAACCCTTACCCTAACCCTAACAGTAACCCCTAACCTTAACCCTTATCCTGACCCTCACCCTAAACCTAACCCTCACCCTAACCCTTACAATTAACCTAACCCTAACCCTAACTCTAACCCTAACCCTAAACCTAAACCTAACCCTAACCTTAAACGTAACCCTAACCCTAACCCTTACCCTTTCCCTAAACTAACACTAACGATAAACCTAAACCTTACACTTACCCTTACCCTAAACCTAACCCTAACCCTTACCCTAACCTAATCCTAACCCTATCCCTAACACTTATCATTAACATAACCCTAACCCAACCCTAACCCTAACCCTAAAACATACCCTTACCCTAACCCTAACTGTAACCCTAACCCTTACCCTAATCCTAACCTTAACCCAAGCACTAAACCTAACCCTAACCCTAAACCTTACACTTACCCTAACCCTAACCCTAACTCTAACCCTAACATTAACACTTACCCTTAACCTAACCGTAACCCTAACCCTAACCCTTACCCAACCCTAACCCTAAACATATACCTAACCCTTACCCTGACACTAACCCTAACACTAACCCTAACCCTTTCCCTAATCCTAACCCTAACCCAAACCCCTTAACCGTAACCTTTACCCTGACCTTAACCCTAACAATAACACTCACCCTAAACCTTACCCTTAACCTAACCCTAACCCTAACTCTAACTCCAAACCTAAACCTAACAATTACGCTAACCCTAACCCTAACCTTTACCCTTACCCTAACCCTAAAACTAATCCTAAACCTAACCCTAACCCTAACCCTAACCCTTACCCTAACCCTAACCCTAACCCTAAACCTTACCCTTCCCATTACCCTAAACCTAACCCTAAACCTAACCCTAAACCTTACCCTTACCGTTACCCTAAACCTAACCCTAACCCTTACCCTAAACCTATTCCTAACCCTAACCCTAACCCTTATCCTTAACCTAACCCTATCCCTAACCCTAACCCTAAACCTTACCCTTACCCTAAACCTAACCCTAACCTTAACCTTAACCTAAACCTAAACCTAACCCTTATCCTTACCTTAACCCTAACCCTAACCCTATCCCTTACCCTTACCGTTACCCTAACGCTAACCCTAATGCTAACCCTAACCCTAACCCTAACACATACCCTTACCCTAACCGTAACCCTAACCCTAACCTAACCCTTAACCTAACCCTAAACCTAACCCTAACCCTTACCCTAACATTTACCCTAAGCCTAACCTTAACTCCAACACTAAACCTAACCCTAAACCTAAACCTAACAATTACCCTTACCCTAACCCCAACAGTAAACCTAACCCTAATCCTAACCCTAACCCTTACCCTTACTCTAAACCTAACCCTAACCCTAAACCTAACCGTAACCCTAAACTTAACCGTAACCCTTACCCTTACCCTAAACCTAACCCTAAACCTAATCCTAACCCTAACCCTTACCCTTACTCTAAACCTAACCCTAACCCTAACCCTTACCCTGACCCTAACCCTAACGCTAAACCTAACCCTTACCCTTACCCTAACCCTAACCCTTACCCTAACCCTAACTCTAATCATAACATTAACCCTTACCCTTACCCTAACCCTAACCCTAACCCTAACACTAACCTTGACCCTAACCCTTACCCTTACCCTAACCCTAACCCTAAACTTAACCCTAACCCTAACCCTAACCCTTACCCTTACCCTAACCCTAACCCTAACCCTAACGCTTACCTGAACCCTAAACCTAACCCTAACACTTACCCTAACCCTAACCCTAACCCTAATCCTAACCCTTACCCTAACCCTAAACCTAACCCTAACCCTAACACTTACCCTAACCCTAACCCTAAACCTAACCCTTACACTTAACCTAACCGTAACCTTAACTCTAACCCTAAACCTAACCCTAACCCTTAACCTAACCCTAACCTTAACCCTTACCCTTACCCTAACACTAAACCTAACCCTAAACCTAACCCTAACCCTAACCCTTACCCTAACCCTAACCTAACACTAACCATAACCCTAAACCTTATCCTTATCCTTATCCAAAACCTAACCCTAACCCTAACCCTAACCCTAACCCTAACCCTAAACCTACCCCTAACCCAAACCCTAAACCTAACCCTAAAACATACCCTTACCCTAACCCTAACCGTAACTCTAACCCTTATCCTAATCCCAAACTTAACCCAAACACTAAACCTAACCCTAAACCTTACCCTTACCCTAACCCTAACCCTAAATCTAACCCTAACCCTAACCCTAACACTAACAATTATCCTTAACCTAACCCTAACCCAAACCCTACCCTAACCCTAAAACATAACCTTACTCTAACCCTAACCGTAATCCTAACCCTTACCGTAATCCTAAACTTAACCTAAACACTAAACCTAAACTTAACCCTAAACCTTACCCTAACCCTAACCCTAACCCTAACCCTAACCATAACCCTAACCCTAACCCTTACCCAACCCTAACCCTAACCCTAAACCTAACCCTTATCCTAACCTTAACCCTAACACTAAACCTAACCCTTACCCTAACCCTAACCCTAACCCAAACCCCTAACCGTAACCTTTACCCTGACCCTAACCCTAACAATAAACCGCACCCTAAATCTTACCCTTAACCTAACCCTAACCCTAACTCTAACCCTAACCCTAAACCTAACCCTTACCCTAACCCTAACCCTAACCCTAACACCTAACGCTAACGCTAACCCTAACCCTAACCCCCACCCCTAACCCTAACCCTAACCCTTACCCTAACACTTACCCTAACCCTAACCCTAACCCTAACCCCTACCCTAACCCTAACTCTAACCCTAAACCTAACCCTTATCCTAACCCTAACCCTAACCCTAACCCTTAACCAACCCAAACACTAACCCATACCCCTAACCCTAACCCTTACCCTATCCCTAACACTAACCCTCACCCTAACCCTCACCCTAACGCTTATCCCTAACCCTAACCCCATCCCTAAACCCTAACCCTAAACCTAACCCTAACCCTTACCCTTATCCTAACCCTAACCCTAACCCTAACACTTAACATTACCTTAACCCCTACACTAACCCTAACCCTAACCCTAACCCTAACCCATACGCTAACCCTAACCCTAACCCTAACACTAACACTAACCTCTACCCTAACCATAACCCAAACCCTAACCCTAACCCTTATCCTAACCCTAACCCTAACCTAACCCTTAACCAACCCTAACACTAACCGAAACCCCTAACCAAAACCCTTACCCTAAGCATTACCCTAACGCTAACCTTAACCCAAACACTAAACCTAACCCTAATCCTAAACCTAACCCTAACCCTAAGCCTTACCTATCCCTAACCCTAATCCTAACCCTATCCCTTACCCTTACCCTAACCCTAACCCGAACCCTAAAACTAACCCTAACCCTAACCCTTACCCTTACCCTAACTCTAACCCTAACCCTAACACTTACCCTTAACCTAACAGTAACCCTAACCCAAACCCTTACCCTAACCCTAACCCTAACCTTGAACTAAACCTAACCCTAACCCTAACACTAACCCTAACCCTTACACTAAACCTAACCCTAACCCCTAACCGTAACCCTTACCCTGACCCTAACCCTAACCCTAACCCTCACCCTAACCCTTAACCTTAACCTAAACCTAACCCTAACTCTAACCCTAACCCTAACCCTAACCCTAACCCTTACCCTTATCCTAACCCTAACATTAATCCTTACCCTTACCCTAACCCTAAACCTGAACCTAAACCTAACCCTATCCCTAACCCTTACCCTTACCCTTAACCTAACCCTAACCCCAACCCTAAACCTTACCCTTACCCTTACCCTAAACCTAACCCTAACACTTACCCTAAAGCTAATCCTAATCATAACCCTAACCCTTACCCTTAACCTAACCCTAACCCTAACCCTAACCCTAAAACTTACCCTTACCCTAAAACTAACCCTAACCCTTACCCTAAACCTAACCCTAACCCTAACCCTAACCCTTACCCTTACCTTAACCGTAACCCTAATCCTAACCCTTACCCTTACACTAACGCTAACCCTAACCCTAACCCTAACCCTAACCCCAACACATACCCTTACCCTAACCCTAACCCTAACCCTAACTCTAATTCTAAACCTAATCCTAACCCTAAACCTAACCTTTACCCTATCCTAACCCTAATCCTATCCCTAAAACTTACCCTTACCCTAAACCTAACCCTAACCCTAAACCTAACCCTAACCCTAAGCTTAACCTTAACCCTTACTGTTACCCTAACCCTAACCCTAACCCTAACCCCAACCATAAACCTAAACCTAAACCTAACCCTAACTCTTACCCTTACCCTAACACTAACCCTAACCCTAACCCCTATTGCTAACCCTAACCCTAACCCTAACCCCCACACCTAACCCTAACCCTAACCCTTACCCTAACCTAACGCTAACACTTACCCTAACCCTAACCCTAACCCTAACCTCTACCCTAACCCTAACTCTAACCCTAAACCTAAACTTTATCCTAACCCTAACTCTAACCCTAACCCTTAACCAACCCAAACACTAACCCAAACCCCTAACCCTAACCCTTACCCTATCCCTAGCACTAACCCTCACCCTAACCGTCACCCTAATGCTTATCCCTAACCCTAACCCCATCCCTAAACCCTAACCCTAACCCTAACCCTTACCCTTACCCTAACCCTAACCCTAACCCTAAACTTAACCGTAAACCTCACCCTAACCCTTACCCTTAATCTAACCCTAACCCTAATCCTTACCGTAACCCTAACCCTAATCCTAACCCTAACACTTACCCTAACCCTAACCCTAACCCTAAACATTACCCTAACCCTAACCCTATCCCTTATCCTAACCATAACACCAAACCTAACCCTAACTCTTAACCAACCCTTACAGTAACCCTAACCCCTAACCCTAACCCTTACCCTAACCCTAACCCTAACCCTAACGCTAACCCCTAACCATAACCCTTACTCTAACCCTATAACCTAACCCTAACCCTACCACTAACCCTTACCCTTGTCATAACCCTAACATTTACCCTTACCCAAACCCCTAACCTAACACTCATCCTTATCCTAACCGTAAACCTAAACCTAACCCTAACCCTAACCCTTACCTTAACATTAACACTAACCCTTACCCTTACCCTTACCCTAACCCTAACCCTAAAACTAACCCTAACCCTAACTATTACCCTTACCCTAACCCTAATTCTAACTATAACCGTAACACTTACCCTTAACCTAACAGTAACCCTAACCCAAACCCTTACCCTAACCCTAACCCTAACCCTTGAACTAAACCTAACCCTAACCTAACACTAACCCTAACCCTAACCCCTAACCCTAACCCTAACCCCTAACCGTAACCCTTACCCTCACCCTAACCCTAACCCTCACCCTAACCCTTAACCTTAACCTAAACCTAACCCTAACTCTAACCTTAACCCTAACCCTAACCCTAACCCTTACCCTTACGCTAACCTAACCTTAATCCTTACCCTTACCCTAACCCTAAACCTGAACCTAAACCTCACCCTAACCCTAACCCTTACCCTTACACTTAACCTAACCCTAACCCCAACCCTAAACCTTACCCTTACCCTTACCCTAAACCTAACTCTAACACTTACCCTAAAGCTAATCCTAACCATAACCCTAAACCTTACCCTTAACCTAACCCTAACCCTAACCCTAACCCTAAAACTTACCCTTACACTAAAACTAACCCTAACACTTACCCTAAACCTAACCCTAACCCTAAACCTAACCCTTACCCTTACCTTAACCGTAACCCTAATCCTAACCCTTACCCTTACACTAACGCTAACCCTAACCCTAACCCTAACCCTAACCCTAACACATACCCTTACCCTAACCCTAACCCTAACCCTAACTCTAATTCTAAACCTAACCCTAACCCTAAACCTAAACTTTACCCTATCCTAACCCTAATCCTATCCCTAAAACTTACCATTACCCTAAACCTAACCCTAACCCTAAACCTAACCCTAACCCTAACCTTAACCCTAACCCGTACTCTTACCCTAACACTAACCCTAACCCTAAACCTAAACCTAACCCTAACACTAACCCTAAACCTAAACCTAAACCTAAACCTAACTCTTACCCTTACCCTAACCCTAACCCTAACCCTAACCCTAACCCCTAACGCTAACCCTAACCCTAACCCTAACCCCCACCCCTAACCCTAACCCTAACCCTTACCCTAACCCTAACGCTAACACTTACCCTAACCCTAACCCTAACCCCTACCCTAACGCTAACTCTAACCCTAAACCTAACCCTTATCCTAACCCTAAGTCTAACCCTAACCCTTAACCAACCCAAACACTAACCCAAACCCCTAACCCTAACCCTTACCCTATCCCTAACACTAACCCTCACCCTAACCCTCACCCTAATGCTTATCCCTAACCCTAACCCCATCCATAAACCCTAACCCTAAACCTAACCCTAACCCTTATCCTAACCCTAACCCTAACCCTAACACTTAACAATACCTTAACCCCTACACTAACCCTAACCCTAACCCTAACCCTAACCCTTACCCTAACCCTAACCCTAACATTAAACTCTACCCTAACCATAACCCGAACCCTAACCGTAACCTTATCCTAACCCTAACCCTTAACCAAAACTAACACTAACCCAAACCCCTAACCCTAACGTTTACCCTAACACTTACCCAAACGCTAAACTTAACCCAAACTCTAAACCTAAACCTAACCCTAAACCTAACCCTTACACTTACCCTAACAATAACCCTAACCATAAACCTAACCCTTACCCTTACGTTAAGCCTAACCCTAACCCTAACACTTACCCTTACCCTAAGCCTAAACCTAACCCTAACACTAACCCTAACCCTAACCTTAACCCAAGCACTAAACCTAAACCTAACCCTAACCCTAACCCTTACCCTTACCCTAACCCTAACTCTAACTCTAACCGTAACACTTACCCTTAACCTAACAGTAACCCTAAGCCAAACCCTTACCCTAACCCTAACCCTAACCCTAACCCTTACCCTTACCCTAACACTAACACTAACACTAACCCTAACCCTTACCATAACCCTAACCCTAACCCCTAACCGTAACCCTTACCCTGACCCTAACCCTAACCCTAACCCTCACCCTAACCCTTACCCTTAACCTAACCCTAAACCTAAGTCTAACCCTAACCCTAACCCTAACCCTTACCCTAACCCGAACCTTAAAACTTACCCTTACCCTAACCCTAAACCTAAACCTAACCCTAACTCTAACCCTAACCCTTATACTTACCATAACCCAAAACCTAACCCTAAACCTTACCCTTACCCTTACCCTAAACCTAACCCTAACCATTACCCTAAACCCAAAACTAAACATAACCCTAACCCTTACCCTTAACCTAACCCTAACCCTAACGCTAACCCTAAAACTTACCCTTACCCTAAACCTAACCCTAACCCACACCCTAAACCTAACCCTAACCCTAATCCTAACCCTTACCCTTAAATTAAAGCTAACCCTAACCCTAACCCTAACCCTAAGCATAACACATACCCTTACCCTAACCCTAACACTAAACCTAACCCTAACTCTAACCCTATACCTAATCCTAACCCTAAATCTAACCCTTACCCTAACCCTAACCCTAATCCTAACCCTAACCCTAACCCTTACCCTAACACTAACACTAACCCTAACCCTTACCATAACCCTAACCCTAACCCCTAACCGTAACCCTTACCCTGACCCTAACCCTAACCCTAACCCTCACCCTAACCCTTACCCTTAACCAAACCCTAAACCTAAGTCTAACCGTAACCCTAACCCTAACCCTAACCCTTACCCTAACCCGAACCTTAAACCTTACCCTTAACCTAACCCTAAACCTAAACCTAACCCTAACTCTAACCCTAACCCTTATACTTACCCTAACCCTAACCCTAACCCAAAACCTTACCCTTACCCTTACCCTAAACCTAACCCTAAACATTACCCTAAACCCAATCCTAAACATAACCCTAACCCTTACCCTTAACCTAACCCTAACACTAACGCTAACCCTAAAACTTACCCTTAACCTAAACCTAACCCTAACCCACACCCTAAACCTAACCCTAACCCTAATCCTAACCCTTACCCTTACCGTAAAGCTAACCCTAACCCTAACCCTAACACTAACCATAACACATACCCTTACCCTAACCCTAACACTAACCCTAACCCTAACTCTAACCTTATACCTAATCCTAACCCTAAACCTAACCCTTACCCTAACCCTAACCCTAATCCTACCCCTACCCCTAACCCTTACCCTAAACCTAACCCTAACCCTAAACCTAACCCTAACCCTAAACTTAACCCTAACCCTTAACCGTACCATAACCCTAACCCTTACCCTAACACTTACCCTAACGCTCACCTTAACCCAAAAACTAAACCTAACCCTAACCCTAACCCTAACCCTTACGCTTACCCTAACCCTAACCCTAACCCTTACCCTAACCCTAACCCTAACCCTAACCCTTACCCTTACCCTAAACCTAACCCTAACCCTAACCCTAACCCTAACCTTAACCCTTAAGCTTACCCTAACCCTAAACCTAACCCTAACCCTAACTCTAACCCGAAACCTAACCCTAACCCTAACCTTAACCCTAACCCTTAACCGTACCGTAACCCTAACCCTAACCCTAAACCTAAACCTAAAACTAACCCTAACCCCTAATGCTAACCCTAACCCTAACCCCTACCCCTACCCCTACCCCTAACCTTAACCCTTACCCTTATCCTAACCCTAACCCTAACGCTTACCATTATCCTAACCCCTACGCTAATACTAACCCTAACCCTAAACCTAAACTTAACCCTAATCTTAACCCTAACCCTTACCCTTACCCTAACCCTAACCCTAACCCTAAACCTAACCATAACCCTAACCCTAACCCTAAAACTTACCCTTACACTAAAACTAACCCTAACACTTACCCTAAACCTAACCCTAACCCTAAACCTAACCCTTACCTTAACCGTAACCCTAATCCTAACCCTTACCCTTACACTAACGCTAACCCTAACCCTAACCCTAACCCTAACCCTAACTCTAATTCTAAACCTAACCCTAACCCTAAACCTAAACTTTACCCTATCCTAACCCTAATCCTATCCCTAAAACTTACCCTTACCCTAAACCTAACCCTAACCCTAAACCTAACCCTAACCCTAACCTTAACCCTAACCCGTACTCTTACCCTAACCCTAACCCTAACCCTAAACCTAAACCTAACCCTAACACTAACCCTAAACCTAAACCTAAACCTAAACCTAACTCTTACCCTTACCCTAACCCTAACCCTAACCCTAACCCTAACCCCTAACGCTAACCCTAACCCTAACCCTAACCCCCACCCCTAACCCTAACCCTAACCCTTACCCTAACCCTAACGCTAACACTTACCCTAACCCTAACCCTAACCCCTACCCTAACGCTAACTCTAACCCTAAACCTAACCCTTATCCTAACCCTAAGTCTAACCCTAACCCTTAACCAACCCAAACACTAACCCAAACCCCTAACCCTAACCCTTACCCTATCCCTAACACTAACCCTCACCCTAACCCTCACCCTAATGCTTATCCCTAACCCTAACCCCATCCATAAACCCTAACCCTAAACCTAACCCTAACCCTTATCCTAACCCTAACCCTAACCCTAACACTTAACAATACCTTAACCCCTACACTAACCCTAACCCTAACCCTAACCCTAACCCTTACCCTAACCCTAACCCTAACATTAAACTCTACCCTAACCATAACCCGAACCCTAACCGTAACCTTATCCTAACCCTAACCCTTAACCAAAACTAACACTAACCCAAACCCCTAACCCTAACGTTTACCCTAACACTTACCCAAACGCTAAACTTAACCCAAACTCTAAACCTAAACCTAACCCTAAACCTAACCCTTACACTTACCCTAACAATAACCCTAACCATAAACCTAACCCTTACCCTTACGTTAAGCCTAACCCTAACCCTAACACTTACCCTTACCCTAAGCCTAAACCTAACCCTAACACTAACCCTAACCCTAACCTTAACCCAAGCACTAAACCTAAACCTAACCCTAACCCTAACCCTTACCCTTACCCTAACCCTAACTCTAACTCTAACCGTAACACTTACCCTTAACCTAACAGTAACCCTAAGCCAAACCCTTACCCTAACCCTAACCCTAACCCTAACCCTTACCCTTACCCTAACACTAACACTAACACTAACCCTAACCCTTACCATAACCCTAACCCTAACCCCTAACCGTAACCCTTACCCTGACCCTAACCCTAACCCTAACCCTCACCCTAACCCTTACCCTTAACCTAACCCTAAACCTAAGTCTAACCCTAACCCTAACCCTAACCCTTACCCTAACCCGAACCTTAAAACTTACCCTTACCCTAACCCTAAACCTAAACCTAACCCTAACTCTAACCCTAACCCTTATACTTACCATAACCCAAAACCTAACCCTAAACCTTACCCTTACCCTTACCCTAAACCTAACCCTAACCATTACCCTAAACCCAAAACTAAACATAACCCTAACCCTTACCCTTAACCTAACCCTAACCCTAACGCTAACCCTAAAACTTACCCTTACCCTAAACCTAACCCTAACCCACACCCTAAACCTAACCCTAACCCTAATCCTAACCCTTACCCTTAAATTAAAGCTAACCCTAACCCTAACCCTAACCCTAAGCATAACACATACCCTTACCCTAACCCTAACACTAAACCTAACCCTAACTCTAACCCTATACCTAATCCTAACCCTAAATCTAACCCTTACCCTAACCCTAACCCTAATCCTAACCCTAACCCTAACCCTTACCCTAACACTAACACTAACCCTAACCCTTACCATAACCCTAACCCTAACCCCTAACCGTAACCCTTACCCTGACCCTAACCCTAACCCTAACCCTCACCCTAACCCTTACCCTTAACCAAACCCTAAACCTAAGTCTAACCGTAACCCTAACCCTAACCCTAACCCTTACCCTAACCCGAACCTTAAACCTTACCCTTAACCTAACCCTAAACCTAAACCTAACCCTAACTCTAACCCTAACCCTTATACTTACCCTAACCCTAACCCTAACCCAAAACCTTACCCTTACCCTTACCCTAAACCTAACCCTAAACATTACCCTAAACCCAATCCTAAACATAACCCTAACCCTTACCCTTAACCTAACCCTAACACTAACGCTAACCCTAAAACTTACCCTTAACCTAAACCTAACCCTAACCCACACCCTAAACCTAACCCTAACCCTAATCCTAACCCTTACCCTTACCGTAAAGCTAACCCTAACCCTAACCCTAACACTAACCATAACACATACCCTTACCCTAACCCTAACACTAACCCTAACCCTAACTCTAACCTTATACCTAATCCTAACCCTAAACCTAACCCTTACCCTAACCCTAACCCTAATCCTACCCCTACCCCTAACCCTTACCCTAAACCTAACCCTAACCCTAAACCTAACCCTAACCCTAAACTTAACCCTAACCCTTAACCGTACCATAACCCTAACCCTTACCCTAACACTTACCCTAACGCTCACCTTAACCCAAAAACTAAACCTAACCCTAACCCTAACCCTAACCCTTACGCTTACCCTAACCCTAACCCTAACCCTTACCCTAACCCTAACCCTAACCCTAACCCTTACCCTTACCCTAAACCTAACCCTAACCCTAAACCTAACCCTAACCTTAACCCTTAAGCTTACCCTAACCCTAAACCTAACCCTAACCCTAACTCTAACCCGAAACCTAACCCTAACCCTAACCTTAACCCTAACCCTTAACCGTACCGTAACCCTAACCCTAACCCTAAACCTAAACCTAAAACTAACCCTAACCCCTAATGCTAACCCTAACCCTAACCCCTACCCCTACCCCTACCCCTAACCTTAACCCTTACCCTTATCCTAACCCTAACCCTAACGCTTACCATTATCCTAACCCCTACGCTAATACTAACCCTAACCCTAAACCTAAACTTAACCCTAATCTTAACCCTAACCCTTACCCTTACCCTGACCCTAACCCTAACCCTAAACCTAACCATAACCCTAACCCTAACCCTAACCCTAAACCTAACCCTTATCCTAATCCTAAACCTAACCCTAACCCTAACACATAACCAACCCAAACACTAACCCAAAACCCTAACCCTAACACTTACCCTATCCCTAACACTAACCCTCACACTAACCCTCACCCTATCGCTTATCCCTAACCCTAACCCCAACCCTAAACCCTAACCCTAAACCTAACCCTAACACTTACCCTTATCCTAACCCTAACCCTAACCCTAACCCTTAACATTACCTTAACCCCTACCCTAACCCTAACCCTAACCCTAACCCTTACCCTAACCCTAACCCTAACCCTAACCCTAACACTAACCTCTACCCTAACCCTAACCCTAACTCTTATCCTAACCCTAACCCTAACCCTAACCCTTAAGCAACCCTAACACTAACCCAAACCCCTAACCCTAACCCTTACCCTAACACTTACCCTAACGCTAACCTTAACCCAAAAACTAAACCTAACCCTAACCCTAACCCTAACCTTAACCTAAACCTAACCCTAACTCTAACCCTAACCCTAACCCTAACCCTAACCCTTACCCTTACCCTAACCCTAACCTTAATCCTTACCCTTACCCTAACCCTAAACCTGAACCTAAACCTAACCCTAACCCTAACCCTTACCCTTACCCTTAACCTAACCCTAACCCCAACCCTAAACCTTACCCTTACCCTTACCCTAAACCTAACCCTAACACTTACCCTGAAGCTAATCCTAACCATAACCCTAACCCTTACCCTTAACCTAACCCTAACCCTAACCCTAACCCTAAAACTTACCCTTACCCTAAAACTAACCCTAACCCTTACCCTAAACCTAACCCTAACCCTAACCCTAACCCTTACCCTTACCTTAACCGTAACCCTAATCCTAACCCTTACCCTTACACTAACGCTAACCCTAACCCTAGCCCTAACCCTAACCCTAACACATTCCCTTACCCTAACCCTAACCCTAACCCTAACTCTAATTCTAAACCTAATCCTAACCCTAAACCTAACCTTTACCTTATCCTAACCCTAATCCTATCCCTAAAACTTACCCTTACCCTAAACCTAACCCTAACCCTAAACCTAACCCTAACCCTAACCTTAACCCTAACCCTTACTGTTACCCTAACCCTAACCCTAACCCTAAACCTAACCCTAACCCTAACCTAACCCTAAACCTAAACCTAACTATAACTCTTACCCTTACCCTAACCCTAACCCTAACCCTAACCCCTAACGCTAACCCTAACCCTAACCCTAACCCCCACCCTTAACCCTAACCCTAACCCTTACCCTAACCCTAACGCTAACACTTACCCTAACCCTAACCCTAACCCTAACCCCTACCCTAACCCTAACTCTCACCCTAAACCTAAACCTTATCCTAACTCTAACTCTAACCCTAACCCTTAACCAACCCAAACACTAACCCAAATCCCTAACCCTAACCCTTACCCTATCCCTAGCACTAACCCTCACCCTAACCGTCACCCTAATGCTTATCCCTAACCCTAACCCCATCCCTAAACCCTAACCCTAACCCTAACCCTTACCCTTATCCTAACCCTAACCCTAACCCTAACACTTAACATTACCTTAACCCCTACACTAACCCTAACCCTAACCCTAACCCTTACCCTAACCCTAACCCTAAGCCTAACATTAACCTCTACCCTAACCATAACTCGAACCCTAACCCTAAAACTTATCCTAACCCTAACCCTAACCCTAACCCTTAACCAACACTAACACTAACCCAAACCCCTAACCCTAACCTTTACCCTAACCCTTACCCAAACGCTAACCTTAACCCAAACATTAAACCTAACCCTAACCCTAAACCTAACCCTTACCCTTACCCTAACCCTAATCCTAAACCTAACCCTAACCCTAAGCCTTACCTATCCCTAACCCTAATCCTAACCCTATCCCTTACCCTTACCCTAACGCTAACCCGAACCCTAAAACTAACCCTAACCCTAACCCTTACCCTTACCCTAACCCTAACTCTAACCCTAACCCTAACACTTACCCTTAACCTAACCGTACCCCTAACGCTAACCCTTACCCTAAACCTAACCCTAACCCTAAACCTTACCCAAACCCGAACCCTAACACTATCCCTAACCCTTACCCTAACCCTAACAGTAACCCCTAACCTTAACCCTTATCCTGACCCTCACCCTAAACCTAACCCTCACCCTAACCCTTACAATTAACCTAACCCTAACCCTAACTCTAACCCTAACCCTAAACCTAAACCTAACCCTAACCTTAAACGTAACCCTAACCCTAACCCTTACCCTTTCCCTAAACTAACACTAACGATAAACCTAAACCTTACACTTACCCTTACCCTAAACCTAACCCTAACCCTTACCCTAACCTAATCCTAACCCTATCCCTAACACTTATCATTAACATAACCCTAACCCAACCCTAACCCTAACCCTAAAACATACCCTTACCCTAACCCTAACTGTAACCCTAACCCTTACCCTAATCCTAACCTTAACCCAAGCACTAAACCTAACCCTAACCCTAAACCTTACACTTACCCTAACCCTAACCCTAACTCTAACCCTAACATTAACACTTACCCTTAACCTAACCGTAACCCTAACCCTAACCCTTACCCAACCCTAACCCTAAACATATACCTAACCCTTACCCTGACCCTAACCCTAACACTAACCCTAACCCTTTCCCTAATCCTAACCCTAACCCAAACCCCTTAACCGTAACCTTTACCCTGACCTTAACCCTAACAATAACACTCACCCTAAACCTTACCCTTAACCTAACCCTAACCCTAACTCTAACTCCAAACCTAAACCTAACAATTACGCTAACCCTAACCCTAACCTTTACCCTTACCCTAACCCTAAAACTAATCCTAAACCTAACCCTAACCCTAACCCTAACCCTTACCCTAACCCTAACCCTAACCCTAAACCTTACCCTTCCCATTACCCTAAACCTAACCCTAAACCTAACCCTAAACCTTACCCTTACCGTTACCCTAAACCTAACCCTAACCCTTACCCTAAACCTATTCCTAACCCTAACCCTAACCCTTATCCTTAACCTAACCCTATCCCTAACCCTAACCCTAAACCTTACCCTTACCCTAAACCTAACCCTAACCTTAACCTTAACCTAAACCTAAACCTAACCCTTATCCTTACCTTAACCCTAACCCTAACCCTATCCCTTACCCTTACCGTTACCCTAACGCTAACCCTAATGCTAACCCTAACCCTAACCCTAACACATACCCTTACCCTAACCGTAACCCTAACCCTAACCTAACCCTTAACCTAACCCTAAACCTAACCCTAACCCTTACCCTAACATTTACCCTAAGCCTAACCTTAACTCCAACACTAAACCTAACCCTAAACCTAAACCTAACAATTACCCTTACCCTAACCCCAACAGTAAACCTAACCCTAATCCTAACCCTAACCCTTACCCTTACTCTAAACCTAACCCTAACCCTAAACCTAACCGTAACCCTAAACTTAACCGTAACCCTTACCCTTACCCTAAACCTAACCCTAAACCTAATCCTAACCCTAACCCTTACCCTTACTCTAAACCTAACCCTAACCCTAACCCTTACCCTGACCCTAACCCTAACGCTAAACCTAACCCTTACCCTTACCCTAACCCTAACCCTTACCCTAACCCTAACTCTAATCATAACATTAACCCTTACCCTTACCCTAACCCTAACCCTAACCCTAACACTAACCTTGACCCTAACCCTTACCCTTACCCTAACCCTAACCCTAAACTTAACCCTAACCCTAACCCTAACCCTTACCCTTACCCTAACCCTAACCCTAACCCTAACGCTTACCTGAACCCTAAACCTAACCCTAACACTTACCCTAACCCTAACCCTAACCCTAATCCTAACCCTTACCCTAACCCTAAACCTAACCCTAACCCTAACACTTACCCTAACCCTAACCCTAAACCTAACCCTTACACTTAACCTAACCGTAACCTTAACTCTAACCCTAACCCTAACCCTTACGCTTACCCTAACCCTAACCCTAACCCTTACCCTAACCCTAACCCTAACCCTAACCCTTACCCTTACCCTAAACCTAACCCTAACCCTAAACCTAACCCTAACCTTAACCCTTAAGCTTACCCTAACCCTAAACCTAACCCTAACCCTAACTCTAACCCGAAACCTAACCCTAACCCTAACCTTAACCCTAACCCTTAACCGTACCGTAACCCTAACCCTAACCCTAAACCTAAACCTAAAACTAACCCTAACCCCTAATGCTAACCCTAACCCTAACCCCTACCCCTACCCCTACCCCTAACCTTAACCCTTACCCTTATCCTAACCCTAACCCTAACGATTACCATTATCCTAACCCCTACGCTAATACTAACCCTAACCCTAAACCTAAACTTAACCCTAATCTTAACCCTAACCCTTACCCTTACCCTGACCCTAACCCTAACCCTAAACCTAACCATAACCCTAACCCTAACCCTAACCCTAAACCTAACCCTTATCCTAATCCTAAACCTAACCCTAACCCTAACACATAACCAACCCAAACACTAACCCAAAACCCTAACCCTAACACTTACCCTATCCCTAACACTAACCCTCACACTAACCCTCACCCTATCGCTTATCCCTAACCCTAACCCCAACCCTAAACCCTAACCCTAAACCTAACCCTAACACTTACCCTTATCCTAACCCTAACCCTAACCCTAACCCTTAACATTACCTTAACCCCTACCCTAACCCTAACCCTAACCCTAACCCTTACCCTAACCCTAACCCTAACCCTAACCCTAACACTAACCTCTACCCTAACCCTAACCCTAACTCTTATCCTAACCCTAACCCTAACCCTAACCCTTAAGCAACCCTAACACTAACCCAAACCCCTAACCCTAACCCTTACCCTAACACTTACCCTAACGCTAACCTTAACCCAAAAACTAAACCTAACCCTAACCCTAACCCTAACCTTAACCTAAACCTAACCCTAACTCTAACCCTAACCCTAACCCTAACCCTAACCCTTACCCTTACCCTAACCCTAACCTTAATCCTTACCCTTACCCTAACCCTAAACCTGAACCTAAACCTAACCCTAACCCTAACCCTTACCCTTACCCTTAACCTAACCCTAACCCCAACCCTAAACCTTACCCTTACCCTTACCCTAAACCTAACCCTAACACTTACCCTGAAGCTAATCCTAACCATAACCCTAACCCTTACCCTTAACCTAACCCTAACCCTAACCCTAACCCTAAAACTTACCCTTACCCTAAAACTAACCCTAACCCTTACCCTAAACCTAACCCTAACCCTAACCCTAACCCTTACCCTTACCTTAACCGTAACCCTAATCCTAACCCTTACCCTTACACTAACGCTAACCCTAACCCTAGCCCTAACCCTAACCCTAACACATTCCCTTACCCTAACCCTAACCCTAACCCTAACTCTAATTCTAAACCTAATCCTAACCCTAAACCTAACCTTTACCTTATCCTAACCCTAATCCTATCCCTAAAACTTACCCTTACCCTAAACCTAACCCTAACCCTAAACCTAACCCTAACCCTAACCTTAACCCTAACCCTTACTGTTACCCTAACCCTAACCCTAACCCTAAACCTAACCCTAACCCTAACCTAACCCTAAACCTAAACCTAACTATAACTCTTACCCTTACCCTAACCCTAACCCTAACCCTAACCCCTAACGCTAACCCTAACCCTAACCCTAACCCCCACCCTTAACCCTAACCCTAACCCTTACCCTAACCCTAACGCTAACACTTACCCTAACCCTAACCCTAACCCTAACCCCTACCCTAACCCTAACTCTCACCCTAAACCTAAACCTTATCCTAACTCTAACTCTAACCCTAACCCTTAACCAACCCAAACACTAACCCAAATCCCTAACCCTAACCCTTACCCTATCCCTAGCACTAACCCTCACCCTAACCGTCACCCTAATGCTTATCCCTAACCCTAACCCCATCCCTAAACCCTAACCCTAACCCTAACCCTTACCCTTATCCTAACCCTAACCCTAACCCTAACACTTAACATTACCTTAACCCCTACACTAACCCTAACCCTAACCCTAACCCTTACCCTAACCCTAACCCTAAGCCTAACATTAACCTCTACCCTAACCATAACTCGAACCCTAACCCTAAAACTTATCCTAACCCTAACCCTAACCCTAACCCTTAACCAACACTAACACTAACCCAAACCCCTAACCCTAACCTTTACCCTAACCCTTACCCAAACGCTAACCTTAACCCAAACATTAAACCTAACCCTAACCCTAAACCTAACCCTTACCCTTACCCTAACCCTAATCCTAAACCTAACCCTAACCCTAAGCCTTACCTATCCCTAACCCTAATCCTAACCCTATCCCTTACCCTTACCCTAACGCTAACCCGAACCCTAAAACTAACCCTAACCCTAACCCTTACCCTTACCCTAACCCTAACTCTAACCCTAACCCTAACACTTACCCTTAACCTAACCGTACCCCTAACGCTAACCCTTACCCTAAACCTAACCCTAACCCTAAACCTTACCCAAACCCGAACCCTAACACTATCCCTAACCCTTACCCTAACCCTAACAGTAACCCCTAACCTTAACCCTTATCCTGACCCTCACCCTAAACCTAACCCTCACCCTAACCCTTACAATTAACCTAACCCTAACCCTAACTCTAACCCTAACCCTAAACCTAAACCTAACCCTAACCTTAAACGTAACCCTAACCCTAACCCTTACCCTTTCCCTAAACTAACACTAACGATAAACCTAAACCTTACACTTACCCTTACCCTAAACCTAACCCTAACCCTTACCCTAACCTAATCCTAACCCTATCCCTAACACTTATCATTAACATAACCCTAACCCAACCCTAACCCTAACCCTAAAACATACCCTTACCCTAACCCTAACTGTAACCCTAACCCTTACCCTAATCCTAACCTTAACCCAAGCACTAAACCTAACCCTAACCCTAAACCTTACACTTACCCTAACCCTAACCCTAACTCTAACCCTAACATTAACACTTACCCTTAACCTAACCGTAACCCTAACCCTAACCCTTACCCAACCCTAACCCTAAACATATACCTAACCCTTACCCTGACCCTAACCCTAACACTAACCCTAACCCTTTCCCTAATCCTAACCCTAACCCAAACCCCTTAACCGTAACCTTTACCCTGACCTTAACCCTAACAATAACACTCACCCTAAACCTTACCCTTAACCTAACCCTAACCCTAACTCTAACTCCAAACCTAAACCTAACAATTACGCTAACCCTAACCCTAACCTTTACCCTTACCCTAACCCTAAAACTAATCCTAAACCTAACCCTAACCCTAACCCTAACCCTTACCCTAACCCTAACCCTAACCCTAAACCTTACCCTTCCCATTACCCTAAACCTAACCCTAAACCTAACCCTAAACCTTACCCTTACCGTTACCCTAAACCTAACCCTAACCCTTACCCTAAACCTATTCCTAACCCTAACCCTAACCCTTATCCTTAACCTAACCC
Source organism: Megascapheus bottae (assembly GCA_024803745.1). Lineage (NCBI taxonomy): Eukaryota > Metazoa > Chordata > Mammalia > Rodentia > Geomyidae > Megascapheus > Megascapheus bottae. The sequence goes on along the minus strand of JANJXV010000047.1, from coordinate 3,415,727 downwards.
TATCCCTAACCCTAACCCTAAACCTTACCCTTACCCTAAACCTAACCCTAACCTTAACCTTAACCTAAACCTAAACCTAACCCTTATCCTTACCTTAACCCTAACCCTAACCCTATCCCTTACCCTTACCGTTACCCTAACGCTAACCCTAATGCTAACCCTAACCCTAACCCTAACACATACCCTTACCCTAACCGTAACCCTAACCCTAACCTAACCCTTAACCTAACCCTAAACCTAACCCTAACCCTTACCCTAACATTTACCCTAAGCCTAACCTTAACTCCAACACTAAACCTAACCCTAAACCTAAACCTAACAATTACCCTTACCCTAACCCCAACAGTAAACCTAACCCTAATCCTAACCCTAACCCTTACCCTTACTCTAAACCTAACCCTAACCCTAAACCTAACCGTAACCCTAAACTTAACCGTAACCCTTACCCTTACCCTAAACCTAACCCTAAACCTAATCCTAACCCTAACCCTTACCCTTACTCTAAACCTAACCCTAACCCTAACCCTTACCCTGACCCTAACCCTAACGCTAAACCTAACCCTTACCCTTACCCTAACCCTAACCCTTACCCTAACCCTAACTCTAATCATAACATTAACCCTTACCCTTACCCTAACCCTAACCCTAACCCTAACACTAACCTTGACCCTAACCCTTACCCTTACCCTAACCCTAACCCTAAACTTAACCCTAACCCTAACCCTAACCCTTACCCTTACCCTAACCCTAACCCTAACCCTAACGCTTACCTGAACCCTAAACCTAACCCTAACACTTACCCTAACCCTAACCCTAACCCTAATCCTAACCCTTACCCTAACCCTAAACCTAACCCTAACCCTAACACTTACCCTAACCCTAACCCTAAACCTAACCCTTACACTTAACCTAACCGTAACCTTAACTCTAACCCTAAACCTAACCCTAACCCTTAACCTAACCCTAACCTTAACCCTTACCCTTACCCTAACACTAAACCTAACCCTAAACCTAACCCTAACCCTAACCCTTACCCTAACCCTAACCTAACACTAACCATAACCCTAAACCTTATCCTTATCCTTATCCAAAACCTAACCCTAACCCTAACCCTAACCCTAACCCTAACCCTAAACCTACCCCTAACCCAAACCCTAAACCTAACCCTAAAACATACCCTTACCCTAACCCTAACCGTAACTCTAACCCTTATCCTAATCCCAAACTTAACCCAAACACTAAACCTAACCCTAAACCTTACCCTTACCCTAACCCTAACCCTAAATCTAACCCTAACCCTAACCCTAACACTAACAATTATCCTTAACCTAACCCTAACCCAAACCCTACCCTAACCCTAAAACATAACCTTACTCTAACCCTAACCGTAATCCTAACCCTTACCGTAATCCTAAACTTAACCTAAACACTAAACCTAAACTTAACCCTAAACCTTACCCTAACCCTAACCCTAACCCTAACCCTAACCATAACCCTAACCCTAACCCTTACCCAACCCTAACCCTAACCCTAAACCTAACCCTTATCCTAACCTTAACCCTAACACTAAACCTAACCCTTACCCTAACCCTAACCCTAACCCAAACCCCTAACCGTAACCTTTACCCTGACCCTAACCCTAACAATAAACCGCACCCTAAATCTTACCCTTAACCTAACCCTAACCCTAACTCTAACCCTAACCCTAAACCTAACCCTTACCCTAACCCTAACCCTAACCTTTACCCTTACCGTAAACCTAAACTTAATCCTAAACCTAACCCTAACCCTAACCCTTACCCTAACCCTAACCCTAACCCTAACCCTAAAACTTACCCTTACCCTTACCCTAAACCTAACCCTAACCCTTACCCTAAACCTATTCCTAACCCTAACCCTAACCGTTATCCTTAACCTAACCCTATCCCTAACCCTAACCCTAAACCTTACCCTTACCCTAAACCTAACCCTAACCCTTAACCTAAACCTAACCCTAAACCTAACCCTTATCCTTACCTTAACCCTAACCCTAACCCTATCCCTTACCCTTACCGTTACCCTAACGCTAACCCTAACGCTAACCCTAACCCTAACCCTAACACATACCCTTACCCTAACCGTAACCCTAACCCTAACCTAACCCTTAACCTAACCCTAAACCTAACCCTAACCCTTACCCTAACCTTTACCCTAAGCCTAACCTTAACTCCAACACTAAACCTAAACCTAAACCTAAACTTAACACTTACTCTTACCCTAACCCCAACAGTAAACCTAACCCTAATCCTAACCCTAACCCTTACCCTTACCCTAAACCTAACCCTAACCCTAAACCTAACCGTAACCCTAAACTTAACCGTAACCCTTACCCTTACCCTAACCCTAACCCTAAACCTAATCCTAACCCTAACCCTTACCCTTACTCTAAACCTAACCCTAACCCTAACCCTTACCCTGACCCTAACCCTAACGCTAACCCTAACCCTTACCCTTACCCTAACCCTAACCCTTACCCTAAACGTAACTCTAATCATAACATTAAACCTTACCCTTACCCTAACCCTACCCCTACCCCTAACACTAACCTTAACCCTAACCCTTACCCTTACCCTAACCCTAAGCCCAAACCCTAAACCTAACCCTAAAACATACCCTTACCCTAACCCTAACCGTAACCCTAACCCTTATCCTAATCCAAACTTAACCCAAACACTAAACCTAACCCTAATCCTAACCCTTACCCTAACCCTAAACCTAACCCTAACCCTAACACTTACCCTAACCCTAACCCTAACCCTCACCCTAACCCTTACACTTAACCTAACCGTAACCTTAACTCTAACCCTAAACCTAACCCTCACCCTTAACCTAACCCTAACCTTAACCCTTACCCTTACCCTAACACTAAACCTAACCCTAAACCTAACCCTAACCCTAATCCTTACCCTAACCCTAACCTAACACTAACCATAACCCTAAACCTTATACTTACCCTTATCCAAAACCTAACCCTAACCATAACCCTAACCCTAACCCTACCCCTAAACCATACCCTAAACCTAACCCTAAAACATACCCTTACCCTAACCCTAACTGTAACCCTAACCCTTATCCTAATCCTAAACTTAACCCAAACACTAAACCTAACCCTAATCCTTACCCTTACCCTAACCCTAACCCTAAATCTAACCCTAAACCTAACCCTAACCCTTACCCTAACCCTTACCCTAAGCCTAACCTTAACTCCAACACTAAACCTAACCCTAACCCTAAACCTAACACTTACCCTTACCCTAACCCCAACAGTAAACCTAACAATAATCCTAACCCTAACCCTTACCCGAACCCTAACCCTAATCCTACCCCTAACCCTTACCCTTACCCTAAACCTAACCCTAACCCTAAACCTAAACGTAACCCTAAACTTAACCCTAACCCTTACCCTTACCCTAACCCTAACCCTAAACCTAATCCTAACCCTACTCCTTACCATTACTCTAAACCTAACCCTAACCCTAACCCTTACCCTGACCCTAACCCTAACGCTAACCCTAACCCTTACCCTAACCCTAACCCTAACCCTTACCCTAACCCTAACTCTAATCATAACATTAACCCTTACCCTTACCCTAACCCTAACCCTAACCCTAACACTATCCTTAACACTAACACTTACCCTTACCCTAACCCTAACACTAAACTAAACCCTAACCCTAACCCTTACACTTACCCTAACCCTAACCCTAACCCTAACCCTTACCTGAACCCTAAACCTAACCCTAACACTTACCCTAACCCTAACCCTAACCCTAATCCTAACCCTTACCCTAACCCTAAACCTAACCCTAACCCTAACACTTACCCTAAACTTAACCCTAACCCTCACCCTAACCCTTACACTTAACGTAACCTTAACCTTAACTCTAACCCTAAACCTAATCCTAACACTTAACCTAACCCTAACCCTAACCCTTACCCTTACCCTAACCCTAAACCTAACCCTAACCCTAACCATTACCCTAACCCTAACCTAACACTAACCATAACCCTAAACCTTATCCTTACCCTTATCCTAAACCTAACTCTAACCCTTTCCTAAACCTAATCCTAACCCTATCCCTAACCCTTAACCTTAACCTACCCCTAACCCAAACCCTAACCATAACCCTAAAACATACCCTACCATAACCCTAACCGTAACCCTAACCCTTATCCTAATCCTAAACTTAACCCAAACACTAAACCTAATCCTAAATCTTACCCTTACCCTAACCCTAAACCTAAATCTAACCCTAACCCTAACCCTAACCCTAACAATTATCCTTAACCTAACCCTAACCCAAACCCTAACCTTAACCCTAAAACATACCCTTACTCTAACCCTAACCTTAATCCTAACCCTTACAGTAATCCTAAACTTAACCTAAACACTAAACCTAACCCTAACCCTAAACCTTACCCTAACCCTAACCCTAACTCTAACCCTAACAGTAACACTTACCCTTACCCTAACCCTAACCCTCACCCTAATCCTTACCCTAACCCTAACCCTAACCCTAACCCTAACACTTACCCTTACTCTAACCATAACCCTAAGCCTAACACTTAACCTAACCCTAACCCTAACCCTAACCCTAACTCTTAATCTTACCCTAACCCTAACCCTTATCCTAACCCTAACCCTAAACCCTAACCCTAACCGTAACCCTAACCCTAACCCTAACCCTTACCCTTATCCTTACCTTAACCCTAACCCTAACACTTACGCTTACAATAACCCTAACCCTAACCCTTAACCTAACTCTAGCCTTAACCCTAACCCTATCCCTTACCCTAAACCTAAACCTAAATCTAACCCTAACATTAACCCTAACCCTAACCTACACACTAACCGTAACCCTCACCCTTACCCTACCCATAACCCTAACCCTAACCCTAACCTTAACCCTAACCCTAACCCTACCCCTTACCCCTACCCTAACCCTAACCCTAACCCTAACCCTTGTCCTAACCCTAACCCTAACCCTAACAATTACCCTTACCCTAACCCCTTACCTAACCCTATCCCTAACCCTAACCCTTACCCTAAACCTAACCCTAACCCTAACTCTTACCATTACCCTAACCCTAACCCTAAACCTAACCCTAACCCTAACCCTAACACTTACCCTAACCCTAACCTTAACCCCAACACTAAACCTAAACCTAACCCTAACCCTAACCATTACACTTACCCTAACCCTAAGCCTAAACCTAAACCTAACCCTAACCCTAACACTTACCCTAACCCTAACCCTAATCCTAACCCTTACCCTAACACCTAACCCTAAACCTAACCCTAACCCTAACGCTTATCCTTACCCAAACCCTAACCCTAAACCTAACACTTACCCTAACCTTGACCCTAACCCTTCGCTAATCCTAACCCTAACACTTACCCAACCCTAACCCTAACCCCAACCCTTACCCTAACCCTAACACCTAACCCTAACTCTAACCCTAACCCTAACGCTTATCCTTACCCAAACCCTAACCCTAACCCTAACACTTACCCTAACCTTGACCCTAACCCTTCGCTAATCCTAACCCTAACACTTACCCAACCCTAACCCTAACCCTAACCCTTACCCTAACCCTAACTCTAACACTAAACCTAACCCTAACCCTAACCCTGACCCTAACCCTAACAATAACCCTCACCCTAAACCTTACCCTTAACCTCACCCTAACCCTAACTCTAACCCTAACCCTGAACCTAACCCTTACCCTAACCAAACCCTAACCCTTACCCTTACCCTAACCCTAAACCTAACCCTAAACCTAACCCTAACCCTAACCCTTACCCTAACCCTAACTTTAACCCTAACCCTAAACCTTACCCTTACCAATACCCTAAACTTAACCCTCACCCTTACCCTAAACCTATTCCTAACCCTAACCCTAATCCTTAACCTAACCCTATCCCTAACCCTAACCCTAAACCTTACCCTTACCCTAAACCTAACCCTAAGCCTTAATCTAAACCTAACCTTAAACCTAACCCTTATCCTTACCTTAATCCTACCCCTAACCCTAACCCTTACACTTACCCTAACGCTAACCCTAACCCTAACCCTAACGCTAACCCTAACACATACCCGTACCCTAACCCTAACCCTAAGCTAACCCTTAACATAACCCTAAACTTAAACTTAACCCTTACCCTAAGCCTAACCTTAACTCCAACACTAACCCTAACCCTAACCCTAACACTTACCCTAACCCTAACCCTAACCCTAATCCTAACCCTTACCCTAAACCTAAACCTACCCCTAACCCTAACACTTACCCTAACCCTAAACCTAATCCTCACCCTAAACCTTACACTTAACCTAACCCTAACCCTAACTCTAACCCTAACCCTAACATTAACACTAAACCTAACCCTTAACCTAACCCTAACCCTAACCCTTGCCTTACCCTAACCCTAAACCTAACCCTAACCCTAACCCTAACCCTAACCCTAACCCTTACCCTTACCCTAAACTAACACTAACCATAACCCTAAACCTTCCCCTTTCCCTTCCCCTAAACCTAACCCTAACCCTTACCTAAACCTAACCGTAACCCTATCCCTAACCCTTATCCTTAACCTAACCCTAACACAAACCCTAACCCTAACCCTAAAACATACCCTAACCCTAACCCTAACCCTAACCCTTATCTTAATCCTAACCTTAACCCAAACACTAAACCTAAACCTAACCCTAAACCTTACCCTTACCCTAACCCTAACCCTAAATCTAACCCTAACACTAACCCTAACCATATCCATAACACCCTTAACCTAATCGTAACCCTAACCCTAACCCTTACCCAACCATAACCCTAACCCAAACCCTAACCCTTACCCTAACCTTAACCCTAACAATAACCCTAACCCTTACCCTAACCCTAACCCTAACCCAAACCCCTAATCGTAACCCTTACCCTGACCCTAACACTAACAATAACCCTCACCCTAATCCTTACCCTTAACCTAACCCTAACCCTAACTCTAACCGTAACCCTAACCCTAACTTTTACCCTAAACCTAACCCTAACCCTTACCCTTACCCTAACCCTAAAACTTACCCTAACCCTAACCCTAACCCTTACCCTACCCCTACCCCTAACACTAACCCAAACCCTAAACCTTACCCTTACCATTACCCTAAACCTAACCCTAACCCTTACCCTAAACCTATTCCTTACCCTATCCCTTATCCTTAACCTAACCCTATCCCTAACCCTAACACTAAACATTACCCTTACCCGAAACCTAACCCTAACCCTTAACCTAAACCTAACCCTAACCCTAACCCCTATCCTTACCTTAACCCTAACCCTAACCCTTACCCTTACCCTAACGCTAACCCTAACCCTAACCCTAACACATACCCTTACCCTAAACCTAACCCTAACCCTAAACCTAACCCTAACCCTAACCCTTACCCTAACCCTAACCTTAAAACCAACACTAAACCTAACCCTAACCCTAACCCTAACACTTACCCTAACCCTAACCCTAACCCTAACCCTAACCCTAACCCTAAACCTAACCCTAACCCTAACCCTAACCCTAACCCTTACCTTTACCCTAAACTAACACTAACCCTAACCCTAACCCTAACCCTTATCTTAATCCTAACCTTAACCCAAACACTAAACCTAAACCTAACCCTAAACCTTACCCTTACCCTAACCCTAACCCTAAATCTAACCCTAACCCTAACCTTAACCATATCCATAACACCCTTAACCTAATCGTAACCCTAACCCTAACCCTTACCCAAACATAACCCTAACCCAAACCCTAACCGTTACCCTAACCCTAACCCTAACAATAACCCTAACCCTTACCCTAACCCTAACCCTAACCCAAACCCCTAATCGTAACCCTTACCCTGACCCTAACACTAACAATAACCCTCACCCTAATCCTTACCCTTAACCTAACCCTAACCCTAACTCTAACCGTAACCCTAACCCTAACTTTTACCCTAAACCTAACCCTAACCCTTACCCTTACCCTAACCCTAAAACTTACCCTAACCCTAACCCTAACCCTAAAACTTACCCTTACCCTTACCCTAAACCTAACCCTAACCCTTACCCTAAACCTATTCCTAACCCTAACCCTAACCGTTATCCTTAACCTAACCCTATCCCTAACCCTAACCCTAAACCTTACCCTTACCCTAAACCTAACCCTAACCCTTAACCTAAACCTAACCCTAAACCTAACCCTTATCCTTACCTTAACCCTAACCCTAACCCTATCCCTTACCCTTACCGTTACCCTAACGCTAACCCTAACGCTAACCCTAACCCTAACCCTAACACATACCCTTACCCTAACCGTAACCCTAACCCTAACCTAACCCTTAACCTAACCCTAAACCTAACCCTAACCCTTACCCTAACCTTTACCCTAAGCCTAACCTTAACTCCAACACTAAACCTAAACCTAAACCTAAACTTAACACTTACTCTTACCCTAACCCCAACAGTAAACCTAACCCTAATCCTAACCCTAACCCTTACCCTTACCCTAAACCTAACCCTAACCCTAAACCTAACCGTAACCCTAAACTTAACCGTAACCCTTACCCTTACCCTAACCCTAACCCTAAACCTAATCCTAACCCTAACCCTTACCCTTACTCTAAACCTAACCCTAACCCTAACCCTTACCCTGACCCTAACCCTAACGCTAACCCTAACCCTTACCCTTACCCTAACCCTAACCCTTACCCTAAACGTAACTCTAATCATAACATTAAACCTTACCCTTACCCTAACCCTACCCCTACCCCTAACACTAACCTTAACCCTAACCCTTACCCTTACCCTAACCCTAAGCCCAAACCCTAAACCTAACCCTAAAACATACCCTTACCCTAACCCTAACCGTAACCCTAACCCTTATCCTAATCCAAACTTAACCCAAACACTAAACCTAACCCTAATCCTAACCCTTACCCTAACCCTAAACCTAACCCTAACCCTAACACTTACCCTAACCCTAACCCTAACCCTCACCCTAACCCTTACACTTAACCTAACCGTAACCTTAACTCTAACCCTAAACCTAACCCTCACCCTTAACCTAACCCTAACCTTAACCCTTACCCTTACCCTAACACTAAACCTAACCCTAAACCTAACCCTAACCCTAATCCTTACCCTAACCCTAACCTAACACTAACCATAACCCTAAACCTTATACTTACCCTTATCCAAAACCTAACCCTAACCATAACCCTAACCCTAACCCTACCCCTAAACCATACCCTAAACCTAACCCTAAAACATACCCTTACCCTAACCCTAACTGTAACCCTAACCCTTATCCTAATCCTAAACTTAACCCAAACACTAAACCTAACCCTAATCCTTACCCTTACCCTAACCCTAACCCTAAATCTAACCCTAAACCTAACCCTAACCCTTACCCTAACCCTTACCCTAAGCCTAACCTTAACTCCAACACTAAACCTAACCCTAACCCTAAACCTAACACTTACCCTTACCCTAACCCCAACAGTAAACCTAACAATAATCCTAACCCTAACCCTTACCCGAACCCTAACCCTAATCCTACCCCTAACCCTTACCCTTACCCTAAACCTAACCCTAACCCTAAACCTAAACGTAACCCTAAACTTAACCCTAACCCTTACCCTTACCCTAACCCTAACCCTAAACCTAATCCTAACCCTACTCCTTACCATTACTCTAAACCTAACCCTTACCCTGACCCTAACCCTAACGCTAACCCTAACCCTTACCCTAACCCTAACCCTAACCCTTACCCTAACCCTAACTCTAATCATAACATTAACCCTTACCCTTACCCTAACCCTAACCCTAACCCTAACACTATCCTTAACACTAACACTTACCCTTACCCTAACCCTAACACTAAACTAAACCCTAACCCTAACCCTTACACTTACCCTAACCCTAACCCTAACCCTAACCCTTACCTGAACCCTAAACCTAACCCTAACACTTACCCTAACCCTAACCCTAACCCTAATCCTAACCCTTACCCTAACCCTAAACCTAACCCTAACCCTAACACTTACCCTAAACTTAACCCTAACCCTCACCCTAACCCTTACACTTAACGTAACCTTAACCTTAACTCTAACCCTAAACCTAATCCTAACACTTAACCTAACCCTAACCCTAACCCTTACCCTTACCCTAACCCTAAACCTAACCCTAACCCTAACCATTACCCTAACCCTAACCTAACACTAACCATAACCCTAAACCTTATCCTTACCCTTATCCTAAACCTAACTCTAACCCTTTCCTAAACCTAATCCTAACCCTATCCCTAACCCTTAACCTTAACCTACCCCTAACCCAAACCCTAACCATAACCCTAAAACATACCCTACCATAACCCTAACCGTAACCCTAACCCTTATCCTAATCCTAAACTTAACCCAAACACTAAACCTAATCCTAAATCTTACCCTTACCCTAACCCTAAACCTAAATCTAACCCTAACCCTAACCCTAACCCTAACAATTATCCTTAACCTAACCCTAACCCAAACCCTAACCTTAACCCTAAAACATACCCTTACTCTAACCCTAACCTTAATCCTAACCCTTACAGTAATCCTAAACTTAACCTAAACACTAAACCTAACCCTAACCCTAAACCTTACCCTAACCCTAACCCTAACTCTAACCCTAACAGTAACACTTACCCTTACCCTAACCCTAACCCTCACCCTAATCCTTACCCTAACCCTAACCCTAACCCTAACCCTAACACTTACCCTTACTCTAACCATAACCCTAAGCCTAACACTTAACCTAACCCTAACCCTAACCCTAACCCTAACTCTTAATCTTACCCTAACCCTAACCCTTATCCTAACCCTAACCCTAAACCCTAACCCTAACCGTAACCCTAACCCTAACCCTAACCCTTACCCTTATCCTTACCTTAACCCTAACCCTAACACTTACGCTTACAATAACCCTAACCCTAACCCTTAACCTAACTCTAGCCTTAACCCTAACCCTATCCCTTACCCTAAACCTAAACCTAAATCTAACCCTAACATTAACCCTAACCCTAACCTACACACTAACCGTAACCCTCACCCTTACCCTACCCATAACCCTAACCCTAACCCTAACCTTAACCCTAACCCTAACCCTACCCCTTACCCCTACCCTAACCCTAACCCTAACCCTAACCCTTGTCCTAACCCTAACCCTAACCCTAACAATTACCCTTACCCTAACCCCTTACCTAACCCTATCCCTAACCCTAACCCTTACCCTAAACCTAACCCTAACCCTAACTCTTACCATTACCCTAACCCTAACCCTAAACCTAACCCTAACCCTAACCCTAACACTTACCCTAACCCTAACCTTAACCCCAACACTAAACCTAAACCTAACCCTAACCCTAACCATTACACTTACCCTAACCCTAAGCCTAAACCTAAACCTAACCCTAACCCTAACACTTACCCTAACCCTAACCCTAATCCTAACCCTTACCCTAACACCTAACCCTAAACCTAACCCTAACCCTAACGCTTATCCTTACCCAAACCCTAACCCTAAACCTAACACTTACCCTAACCTTGACCCTAACCCTTCGCTAATCCTAACCCTAACACTTACCCAACCCTAACCCTAACCCCAACCCTTACCCTAACCCTAACACCTAACCCTAACTCTAACCCTAACCCTAACGCTTATCCTTACCCAAACCCTAACCCTAACCCTAACACTTACCCTAACCTTGACCCTAACCCTTCGCTAATCCTAACCCTAACACTTACCCAACCCTAACCCTAACCCTAACCCTTACCCTAACCCTAACTCTAACACTAAACCTAACCCTAACCCTAACCCTGACCCTAACCCTAACAATAACCCTCACCCTAAACCTTACCCTTAACCTCACCCTAACCCTAACTCTAACCCTAACCCTGAACCTAACCCTTACCCTAACCAAACCCTAACCCTTACCCTTACCCTAACCCTAAACCTAACCCTAAACCTAACCCTAACCCTAACCCTTACCCTAACCCTAACTTTAACCCTAACCCTAAACCTTACCCTTACCAATACCCTAAACTTAACCCTCACCCTTACCCTAAACCTATTCCTAACCCTAACCCTAATCCTTAACCTAACCCTATCCCTAACCCTAACCCTAAACCTTACCCTTACCCTAAACCTAACCCTAAGCCTTAATCTAAACCTAACCTTAAACCTAACCCTTATCCTTACCTTAATCCTACCCCTAACCCTAACCCTTACACTTACCCTAACGCTAACCCTAACCCTAACCCTAACGCTAACCCTAACACATACCCGTACCCTAACCCTAACCCTAAGCTAACCCTTAACATAACCCTAAACTTAAACTTAACCCTTACCCTAAGCCTAACCTTAACTCCAACACTAACCCTAACCCTAACCCTAACACTTACCCTAACCCTAACCCTAACCCTAATCCTAACCCTTACCCTAAACCTAAACCTACCCCTAACCCTAACACTTACCCTAACCCTAAACCTAATCCTCACCCTAAACCTTACACTTAACCTAACCCTAACCCTAACTCTAACCCTAACCCTAACATTAACACTAAACCTAACCCTTAACCTAACCCTAACCCTAACCCTTGCCTTACCCTAACCCTAAACCTAACCCTAACCCTAACCCTAACCCTAACCCTAACCCTTACCCTTACCCTAAACTAACACTAACCATAACCCTAAACCTTCCCCTTTCCCTTCCCCTAAACCTAACCCTAACCCTTACCTAAACCTAACCGTAACCCTATCCCTAACCCTTATCCTTAACCTAACCCTAACACAAACCCTAACCCTAACCCTAAAACATACCCTAACCCTAACCCTAACCCTAACCCTTATCTTAATCCTAACCTTAACCCAAACACTAAACCTAAACCTAACCCTAAACCTTACCCTTACCCTAACCCTAACCCTAAATCTAACCCTAACACTAACCCTAACCATATCCATAACACCCTTAACCTAATCGTAACCCTAACCCTAACCCTTACCCAACCATAACCCTAACCCAAACCCTAACCCTTACCCTAACCCTAACCCTAACAATAACCCTAACCCTTACCCTAACCCTAACCCTAACCCAAACCCCTAATCGTAACCCTTACCCTGACCCTAACACTAACAATAACCCTCACCCTAATCCTTACCCTTAACCTAACCCTAACCCTAACTCTAACCGTAACCCTAACCCTAACTTTTACCCTAAACCTAACCCTAACCCTTACCCTTACCCTAACCCTAAAACTTACCCTAACCCTAACCCTAACCCTTACCCTACCCCTACCCCTAACACTAACCCAAACCCTAAACCTTACCCTTACCATTACCCTAAACCTAACCCTAACCCTTACCCTAAACCTATTCCTTACCCTATCCCTTATCCTTAACCTAACCCTATCCCTAACCCTAACACTAAACATTACCCTTACCCGAAACCTAACCCTAACCCTTAACCTAAACCTAACCCTAACCCTAACCCCTATCCTTACCTTAACCCTAACCCTAACCCTTACCCTTACCCTAACGCTAACCCTAACCCTAACCCTAACACATACCCTTACCCTAAACCTAACCCTAACCCTAAACCTAACCCTAACCCTAACCCTTACCCTAACCCTAACCTTAAAACCAACACTAAACCTAACCCTAACCCTAACCCTAACACTTACCCTAACCCTAACCCTAACCCTAACCCTAACCCTAACCCTAAACCTAACCCTAACCCTAACCCTAACCCTAACCCTTACCTTTACCCTAAACTAACACTAACCCTAACCCTAACCCTAACCCTTATCTTAATCCTAACCTTAACCCAAACACTAAACCTAAACCTAACCCTAAACCTTACCCTTACCCTAACCCTAACCCTAAATCTAACCCTAACCCTAACCTTAACCATATCCATAACACCCTTAACCTAATCGTAACCCTAACCCTAACCCTTACCCAAACATAACCCTAACCCAAACCCTAACCGTTACCCTAACCCTAACCCTAACAATAACCCTAACCCTTACCCTAACCCTAACCCTAACCCAAACCCCTAATCGTAACCCTTACCCTGACCCTAACACTAACAATAACCCTCACCCTAATCCTTACCCTTAACCTAACCCTAACCCTAACTCTAACCGTAACCCTAACCCTAACTTTTACCCTAAACCTAACCCTAACCCTTACCCTTACCCTAACCCTAAAACTTACCCTAACCCTAACCATAAACCTAAACCTAAACCTTACCCATACCATTACCCTAAACCTAACCCTAACCCTTACCCTAAACCTATTCCTAACCCTATCCCTTATCCTTAACCTAACCCTATCCCTAACCCTAACCCTTAACCTTACCCTTACCCTAAACCTAACCGTAACCCTTAACCTAAACCTAAACCTAACCCTTACCCTTATCCTTACCTTAACCCTAACCCTAACCCTTACCCTTACAATAACTCTAACCCTAACCCTAACCCTAACACATACCCTTACCCTAAACCTAACCCTAACCCTAACCTAACCCTTAACCTAACCCTAAACCTAACCCTAACCCTAACCCTTACCCTAATCCTAACCTTAACTCCAACACTAAACCTAACCCTAACCCTAACACTTACCCTTACCCTAACCCTAACCCTAAACCTAACCCTAACCCTAACCCTAACCCTTACCCAACCCTAACCCTAACCCTAACCCTAACACTTACCCTAACCTTAACCCTAACACTAACCCTAACCCTTGCCCTAACCCTAACCCTAACCCAAACCCCTAACCGTAACCTTTACCCTGACCCTAACCCTAACAATAACCCTCACCCTAAACCTTACCCTTAACCTAACCCTAACCCTAACTCTAACCCTAACCCTAAACCTAACCCTTACCCTAACGCTAACCCTAAATTTTACCCTTACCCTAACCCTAAACCTAAGCCTAAACCTAACCTAACCCTAACCCTAACCCTTACCCCAACCCTAACCCTAACCCTAAACCAAACCCTAATCCTTACCCTTACCATTACCCTAAACCTAACCCGAACCCTTACCCTAAACCTATTCCTAAACCTAACCCTAACCCTAATCCTTAACCTAACCCTATCCCTAACCCTAACCGTAAACCTTAACCTTATCCTAAACCTAACCCTAACCCTTAATCTAAACTTAACCCTAAACCTAACCCTTATCCTTACCTTAACCCTAACCCTAACCCTAACCCTTACCCTTACCCTAATGCTAACGCTAACCCTAACCCTAACGCTAACCCTAACACATACCCGTACCCTAAACCTAACCCTAACCTAACCCTTAACCTAACCCTAAACCTAACCTTAACCCTTACCCTAACCTTTACCCTAAGCCTAACCTTAACTCCAACACTAAACCTAACCCTAACCCTAACCCTAACAATTACCCTTACCCTAACCCTAAACCTAACTATAAACCTAACCCTAACACTTACCGTTACCCTAACCCTAACCCTAAACTTAACCCTAACCACAACCTCAACCCTTATCCTTACCCTAACCCTAACCCTAACCCTTACCCTAACCCTAAACCTAACCCTAACCCTAACACTTACCCTAACCCTAACCCTAACCCTAATCCAAACACTTACCCTAACCCTAAACCTAACTCTAACCCTAACACTTACACTAACCCTAACCCTAACCCTCACCCTAACCCTTACACTTAACCTAACCCTAACCCTAACTCTAACACTAACCCTAACATTAACACTAACCCTAACCCTTAACCTAACCCTAACCCTAACCCTTACCCTTACCCTAACCATAAACCTAACCCTAAACCTAACCCTAACCCTTACCCTTACCCTAAATTAACACTAACCATAACCCTAAACCTTCCCCTTCCCCTTTCCCTAAAACTAACCCTAACCATTACCTAAACCTAATCCTAATCCTATCCCTAACCCTTACACTTAACCTAACCCTAACCCTAACCTAACCCTAACACTAACCCTAACACTTACCCTTACCCTAACCCTAACCCTAAACCTAATCATAACCCTAACCCTAACCCTTACCCGAACGCTAAACCTAACCCTAACCCTAACCGTAACCCTAACCCTTATCCTAATCCTAAACTTAACCCAAACACTAAACCTAACCCTAAACCTTACCCTTACCCTAACCGTAACCCTAAACCTAATCATAACCCTAACCCTAACCCTTACCCGAACGCTAAACCTAACCCTAACCCTAACCGTAACCCTAACCCTTATCCTAATCCTAAACTTAACCCAAACACTAAACCTAACCCTAAACCTTACCCTTACCCTAACCGTAACCCTAAATCTAACCCTAACCCTAACCCTAACCCTAACAATTATCCTTAACCTAACCCTAACCCAAACCCTAACCCTAACCCTAAAACATACCCTTACTCTAACCGTAACCGTAATCCTAACCCTTACCCTAATCCTAACCTTAACCTAAACACTAAACCTAACCCTAAACCTAAACCTTACCCTAACCCTAACCCTAACCCTAACCCTTAACCTAAACCTAAACCTAACCCTAAACCTAACCCTAACCCTAAACCTAACCCTTATCCTTACCTTAACCCTAACCCTAACTCTATCCCTTACCCTTACCGTTACCCTAACGCTAACCCTAACGCTAACCCTAACACTAACCCTAACACATACCCTTACCCTAACTGTCACCCTAACCCTAAACCTAACCTAACCCTTAACCTAACCCTAAACCTAACCCTAACCCTTACCCTAACCCTTACCCTAAGCCTAACCTTAACTCCAACACTAAACCTAAACCTAACCCTAAACCTAACACTTACCCTTACCCTAACCCCAACAGTAAACCTAACAATAATCCTAACCCTAACCCTTACCAAAACCCTAACCCTAACCCTAACCCTAACCCTAACCCTTACCCTTACCCTAAACCTAACCCTAACCCTAAACCTAACCGTAACCCTAAACTTAACCCTAACCCTTACCCTTACCCTAAACCTAATCCTAACCCTAAGCCTTACCCTGACCCTAACCCTAACGCTAACCCTAAACCTTACCCTTACCCTAACCCTAACCCTTACCCTAACCCTAACTCTAATCATAACATTAACCCTTACCCTTACCCTAACCCTAACCCTAACCCTAACACTAACCTTAACCCTAATCCTTATCCTTACCCTAATCCTAACCCTAAACTAAACGCTAACCCTAACCCTAACCATTACCCTTACCCTAACCCTAACCCGAACCCTAACCCTTAACCTGAACCCTAAACCTAACCCTAACACTAACAGTAACTCTAACCCTAACCCTAATCCTAACGCTTACCCTAACCCTAAACCTAACCCTAACCCAACACTTACCCTAAACCTAACCCTAACCCTCACCCTAACCCTTACACTTACCCTAACCGTAACCTTAACTCTAACCCTAAACCTAACCCTAACCCTTAACCTAACCCTAACCATAACCCTCACCATTACCCTAACCCTAAACCTAACCTTAAACCTAACCCTAACCCTAACCCTTGCCCTAACCCTAACCTAACACAAACCATAACCCTAAACCTTATCCTTACCCTTATCCTAAACCTAACCCTAACCCTTACCCTAAACCTAATCCTAACCCTATCCCTAACCCTTAACCTTAACCTACCCCTAACCCAAACCCTAACCCTAACCCTAAAACATACCCTTACCCTAACCCTAACCGTAACCCTAACCCTTATCCTAATCCTAAATTTAACCCAAACACTAAACCTAACCCTAAACCTTACCCTTACCCTAACCCTAACCCTAAATCTAACCCTAACCCTAACCCTAACCCTAAAAATTATCCTTAACCTAACCCTAACCCAAACCCTAACCCTAACCCTAAAACATACCCTTAATCTAACCCTAACCGTAATCCAAATCCTTACCCTAATCCTAACCTTAACCTAAACACTAAACCTAACTCTAAACCTAAACCTTACCCTAAACCTTACCCAACCGTAACCCTAACCCTAACCCTAACCCTTACCCTAACCTTAACCCTAACACTAACCCTAACCCTTACCCTAACCCTAACCCTAACCCAAACCCCTAACCGTAACCTTTACCCTGACCCTAACCATAACAATAACCCTTACCCTAAACCTTACCCTTAACCTAACCCTAAACCTAACTCTAACCCTAACCCTAAACCTAACCATACCCTAAACATAACCCTAACACTTACCCTTACCCTAACAATAAACCTAACCCTAAACCTAACCCTAACCCTAACCATTACCCTAACCCTAACCCTAACCCTAAACCTAACCCTAAACCTTACCCTTATCATTATCCTAAACCTAACCCTAACCCTTACACTAAACCTATTCCTAACGCTAACCCTAACCCTTATCCTTAACCTAATCCTATCCCTAACCCTAACCATAAACCTTTCCCTTACCCTAAACCTAACACTAACCCTTAACCTAAAGCTAACCCTAAACCTTACCCTTATCCTTACCTTACCCCTAACCCTAACCCTAACCCTTACTCTTACCCTAATGCTAACCCTTACCCTAACCCTAACCCTAACCTAACCCTTAACCTAACCCTAAACCTAACCCTAACCCTTACCCTAACCCTTACCCTTACCCTAACCGTAACAGGAAACCTAACCATAATCCTAACCCTAACCCTTACCCGAACCCTAACCCTAATCCTATCCCTAATCCTTACCCTTACCCTAAACCTAACCCTAACCCTAACCCTAAACTTAACCCTAACCCTTACCCTTACCCTAACCCTAACCCTAAACCTAATCCTAACACTAACCCTTACCCTTACCCTAAACCTAACCGTAAACCTAACCCTTACTCTTACCCTAACCCTAATGCTAACCCTAACCCTTACCCTTACCCTAACCCTAACCCTTACCCTAACCCTAACTCTAATCATAACATTAACCCTTACCCTTACCCTAACCCTAACCTTAACCCTAACACTAACCTTAACCCTAACCCTTACCCTTACCCTAATCCTAACCCTAAACTAAACGCTAACCCTAACCCTAACCATTACCCTTACCCTAACCCTAACCCGAACCCTAACCCTTAACCTGAACCCTAAACCTAACCCTAACACTAACCCTAACCCTAACCCTAACCCTAATCCTAACGCTTACCCTAACCCTAAACTTAACCCTAACCCTTACCCTTACCCTAAACCTAACCCTAACCCTAAGCCTTACCCTGACCCTAACCCTAACGCTAACCCTAAACCTTACCCTTACCCTAACCCTAACCCTTACCCTAACCCTAACTCTAATCATAACATTAACCCTTACCCTTACCCTAAACCTAACCCTAACCCTCACCCTAACCCTTACACTTACCCTAACCGTAACCTTAACTCTAACCCTAAACCTAACCCTAACCCTTAACCTAACCCTAACCATAACCCTCACCCTTACCCTAACCCTAAACCTAACCTTAAACCTAACCCTAACCCTAACCCTAACCCTAACCCTAACCTAACCCTAACCCTTACCCTAAACCTAATCCTAACCCTATCCCTAACCCTTAACCTTAACCTACCCCTAACACAAACCCTAACCCTAACCCTAAAACATACGCTTACCCTAACCCTAACCGTAAACCTCACCCTTATCCTAATCCTAAACCCTAACCCTAACCCTAACTCTTAACCTTACCCTAACACTAACCCTTATCCTAACCCTAACCCTAACCCCTAACCCTAGCCGTAACCGTAACCCTAACCCTAACCCTTACCCTTATCCTTACCTTAACCCTAATCCTAAACTTAATGCTAACCATAACCCTAAACCTAACCCTTACCCTAACCCTAACCCTAACACTAATCCTTACCCTAACCCTAACCCTAACCCACACCCTTTCCCTAAACCTACCCTAACCCTAAACCTAACCCTTACCCTTACCAAACCTTAACCTAAACCTAACCCTAACCCTAACCCTAACCCTAATCCTAACCCTAACCTTAACCCTAACCCTAACGCTAATCCTTACCCCTACCCTAAACCTAACCCTAACCCTAACCTTAACCCTAACCCTAACCCTAACCCTTACCCCTACCCTAACCCTAACCCTAACCCTAACCCTTGTCCTAACCCTAAACCTAACCCTAACAATTAACCTCACCCTAACCCCTAACCTAACCCTAACACTAACCCTTACCCTAAACCTAACCCTAACCCTAACTCTTACCATTACCCAACCCTAACCCTAACCCTAAACCTAACCCTAACCCTAACCCTAACACTTACCCTAACCCTAACCTTAACCCCAACACTCAACCTAAACCTAACCCTAACCCTAACCCCTACACTTACCCTAACCCTAACCCTAAACCTAACCCTAACCCTAACCCTAACACTTACCCTAAACCTAACCCTAATCCTAACCCTTACCCTAACACCTAACCCTAACCCTAAACGTAACCCTAATGCTTACCCTTACACAAACCCTAACCCTAACCCTAACACTTACCCTAACCTTGACCCTAACCCTTCCCTAATCCTAACCCTAACCCTTAACCAAACCTAACCCTAACCCTAACCATTACCCTTAACCTAACCCTAACACTAAACCTAACCCTTACCCTAACCCTAACCCTAACCCAAACCCCTAAATGTAACCTCTACCCTGACCCTAACACTAACAATAACCCTCACCCTAAACCTTACCCTTAACCTCACCCTAACCCTAACTCTAACCCTAACCCTCAACCTAACCCTTACCCTAACCAAACCCTAACCCTTACCCTTACCCTAACCCTAAACCTAACCCTAAACCTAACCCTAACCCTAACCCTTACCCTAAACCTATTCCTAACCCTAACCCTAAACCTTAACCTAACGCTATCCCTAAACCTAACCGTAAACCTTAACCTTACCCTAAACCTAACCCTAACCCTTAATCTAAACCTAACCCGAAACCTAACCCTTATCCTTACCTTAACCCTAACTCTAACCCTAACCTTTACCCTTACCCTAACGCTAACCCTAACCCTAACCCTAACGCTAACCCTAACACATACCCATACCCTAACCCTAACCCTAACCTAACCCTTAACCTAACCCTAAACCTAACCTTAACTCTTACCCTAACCCTTACCCTAAGCCTAACCTTAACTCCAACACTAAACCTAACCCTAACCCTAACCCTAACAATTATCCTTACCCTAACCCTAACCCTAAACCTAACTATAAACATAACCCTAACCCTTACCGTTACCCTAACCCTAACCCTAAACTTAACCCTAACCCTAACCCTTACCCATACCCTAACCCTAACCCTAACCCTTACCCTAACCCTAAACCTACCCCTAATCCTAACACTTACCCTAACCCTAACCCTAACCCTAATCCTAACCCTTACCCTAAACCTAAACCTAACCCTAACCCTAACACTTACCCTAACCCTAACCCTAACCCTCACCCTAACCCTTACACTTAACCTAACCCTAACGCTAACTCTAACCCTAACCCTAACATTAACACTAACCCTAACCCTTAACCTAACCCTAACCCTAACCCTTACCCTTACCCTAACCCTAAACCTAACCCTAAACCTAACCCTAACCCTAACCCTTACCCTTACCCTAAACTAACACTAACCATAACCCTAAACCTTCCCCTTCCCCTTCTCCTAAACCTAACCCTAAACCTTACCCTAAATCTTACCCAACCCTAACCCTAACCCTAACCCTTACCCTAACATTAACCCTAACACTAACCCTAACCCTTACCCTAACCCTAACCCTAACCCAAACCCCTAACCGTAACCTTTACCCTGACCCTAACCATAACAATAACCCTCACCCTAAACCTTACCCTTAACCTAACCCTAACCCAAACTCTAACCCTAACCCTAAACCTAACCATACCCTAACCATAACCCTAACACTTACCCTTACCCTAAACCTAAACCTAACCCTAAACCTAACCCTAACCCTAACCATTACCCTAACCCTAACCCTAAACCTAACCCTAAACCTTACCCTTACCATTCCCTAAACCTAACCCTAACCCTTACCCTAAACCTATTCCTAACCCTAACCCTAACCCTTATCCTTAACCTAATCCTATCCCTAACCCTAACCATAAACCTTACCCTTACCCTAAACCTAACACTAACCCTTAACCTAAAGCTAACCCTAAACCTAACCCTTATCCTTACCTTACCCCTAACCCTAACCCTAACCCTAACCCTTACACTTACCCTAATGCTAACCCTTACCCTAACCCTAACCCTAACCTAACCCTTAACCTAACCCTAAACCTAACCCTAACTCTTACCCTAACCCTTACCCTTACCCTAACCGTAACAGTAATCCTAACCATAATCCTAACCCTAACCCTTACCCGAACCCTAACCCTAATCCTAACCCTAATCTTTACCCTTACCCTAAACCTAACCCTAACCCTAACCCTAAACTTAACCCTAAACCTTACCCTTACCCTAACGTAACCCTAAACCTAATCCTAACACTAACCCTTACCCTTACTCTAAACCTAACCCTAAACCTAACCCTTACCCTTACCCTAACCCTAATGCTAACCCTAACCCTTACCCTTACCCTAACCCTAACCCTTAACCTAACCCTAACTCTAATCATAACATTAACGCTTACCCTTACCCTAACCCTAACCCTAACCCTAACTCTTAACCTTACCCTAACACTAACACTTATCCTAACCCTAACCCTAACCCCTAACCCTAACCGTAACCGTAACCATAACCCTAACCCTTACCCTTATCCTTACCTTAACCCTAAACCTAAACTTAATGCTAACCATAATCCTAAACCTAACCCTTACCCTAACCCTAACCCTAACACTAATCCTTACCCTAACCCTAACCCTAACCCTAACCCATACCCTTTCCCTAAACCTACCCTAACCCAAAACCTACCCCTTACCCTTACCAAACCTTAACCCTAAACCTAACCCTAACCCTAACCCTAACCCTAATCCTAACCCTAACCTTAACCCTAACCCTAACCATAAACCTTACCCTTACCCAAACCCTAACCCTAACCCTAACGCTAACACTTACGCTTACAATAACCCTAACCCTAACCCTTAACCTAACTCTAGCCTTAACCCTAACCCTATCTCTTACCCTAAACCTAAACCTAAATCTAACCCTAACATTAACCCTAACCCTAACCTATACACTAACCCTAACCATCACCCTTACCCTACCTCTAACCCTAACCCTAACCCTAACCTTAACCCTAACCCTAACCCTAACCCTTACCCCTACCCTAAACCTAACCCTAACCCTAACCCTAACCCTTGTCCTAACCCTAACCCTAACCCTAACAATTACCCTTACCCTAACCCCTAACCTAACCCTAACACTAACCCTTACCCTAAACCTAACCCTAACCCTAACTCTTACCCTTACCCTTACCCAAACCCTAACCCTAACCCTAACCCTAACCCTAAACCTAACCATAACCCTAACACTAACCTTAACCCCAACACTAAAACTAAACCTAACCCTAACCCTAACCCCTACACTTACCCTAAACCTAACCCTAAACCTAACCCTAACCCTAACCCTAACACTTACCCTAAACCTAACCCTAATCCTAACCCTTACCCTAACACCTAACCCTAACCCTAAACGTAACCCTAACGCTTACCCTTACACAAACCCTAACCCTACCCCTAACACTTACCCTAACCTTGACCCTAACCCTTCCCTAATCCTAACCCTAACCCTTAACCAAACCTAACCCTAACCCTAACCCTTACCCTTACCCTAAACCTAACACTAAGCCTAACCCTTGCCCTAACCCTAACCCTAACCCAAACCCCTAAATGTAACCTCTACCCTGACCCTAACCCTAACAATAACCCTCACCCTAAACCTTACCCTTAACCTTACCCTAACCCTAACTCTAACCCTAACCCTGAACCTAACCCTTACCCTAACCAAACCCTAACCCTTACCCTTACCCTAACCCTAAACCTAACCCTAAACCTAACCCTAACCCTTACCCTAAACCTATTCCTAACCCTAACCCTAATCCTTAACTTAACCCTATCCCTAACCCTAACCGTAAACCTTAAACTTACCCTAAACCTAACCCTAAACCTTAATCTAAACCTAACCCTAAACCTAACCCTTATCCTTACCTTAACCCTAACCCTAACCCTAACCCTTACCCTTACCCTAACGCTAACCCTAACCCTAACCCTAACGCTAACCCTAACACATACCTGTACCCTAACCCTAACCCTAACCTAACCCTTAACCTAACCCTAAACCTAACCTTAACTCTTACCCTAACCCTTACCCTAAGCCTAACCTTAACTCCAACACTAAACCTAACCCTAACCCTAACCTTAACAATTATCCTTACCCTAACCCTAACCCTAAACCTAACTATAAACCTAACCATAAACATTACCGTTACCCTAACCCTAACCCTAAACTTAACCCTAAACCTAACCTAACCCTTACCCTTACCCTAACCCTAACCCTAACCCTTACCCTAACCCTAAACTTAACCCTAACCCTAACACTTACCCTAACCCTAACCCTAACCCTCACCCTAAACATTACACTTAACCTAACCATAACCCTAACTCTAACCCTAACCCTAACATTAACACTAACCCTAACCCTTAACCTAAACCTAACCCTAACACTTACCCTTACCCTAACCCTAAACCTAACCCTAAACCTAACCCTAACCCTAACCCTTACCCTTACCCTAAACTAACACTAACCATAACCCTAAACCTTCCCCTTCCCCTTCCCCTAAACCTAACCCTAACCCTTACCTAAACCTAATCCTAACCCTATCCCTAACCCTTATCCTTAACCTAACCCTAACCCAAACCCTAACCCTAACCCTAAAACATACCCTTACCCTAACCCTAACAGTAACCCTAACCCTTATCCTAATCCTAACCTTAACCCAAAAACTAAACCTAACCCTAACCCTAAACCTTACCCTTACCCTAACCCTAACCCTAAATCTAACCCTAACCCTAAACCTAACCCTAACCCTTAACCTAACCCTAACCCTAATCCTAACCCTAACCCTAACACTTACCCTTAAGCTAACCGTTACCCTAACCCTAACCCTAACAATAACCCTAACCCTTACCCTAACCCTAACCCTAACCCAAACCCCTAATCTTAACCCTTACCCTGACCCTAACACTAACAATAACCCTCACCCTAATCCTTACCCTTAACCTAACCCTAACCCTAACTCTAACCCTAACCCTAACCCTAACCTTTACCCTAAACCTAACCCTAACCCTTACCCTTACCCTAACCCTAAACCTTACCCTAACCCTAACCCTAACCCTTACCCTATCCCTAACCCTGACCCTAACCCAAACCCTAAACCTTACCCTTACCATTACACTAAACCTAACCCTAACCCTTACCCTAAACCTAATTCTAACCCTATCCCTAACCCTTAACCTTAACCTACCCCTAACCCAAACCCTATCCCTAACCCTAAAACATACCCTTACCCTAACCCTAACTGTAACCCTAACCCTTATCCTAATCCTAAACTTAACACAAACACTAAACCTAACCCTAAACCTTACCCTTACCCTAACCCTAACCCTAAATCTAACCCAAACCCTAACCCTAACCCTAACAATTATCCTTAACCTAAACCAAACCCAAACCCTAACCCTAACCCTAAAACATACGCTTGCTCTAACCCTAACCGTAATCCAAACCCTTACCCTAATCCTAACCTTAACCTAAACACTAAACCTAACCCTAACCCTAAACCTAACCCTAACCCTAACCCTAACTCTAACCCTAACCCTAACACTTACCCTTAACCTAACCGTAACCCTAACCCTAACCCTTACCCAACCCTAACCCTAACCCTAACCCTAACCCTTACCCTAACCTTAACCCTAACACTAACCCTCACCCGTACCCTAACCCTAACCCTAACCCAAACCCCTAACCGTAACCTTTACCCTGACCTAACCCTAACAATAACCCTCACCCTAAACCTTACCCTTAACCTAACCCTAACCCTAACTCTAACCCTAACCCTAAACCTAACCCTTACCCTAACCCTAACCCTAACACTTACCCTTACCCTAACCCTAAACCTAACCCTAACCCTAACCATTACCCTAACCCTAACCCTAAACCTAACCCTAAACCTTACCCTTACCATTACCCTAAACCTAACCCTAACCCTTACCCTAAACCTATTCCTAACCCTAACCCTAACCCTTATCCTTAACCTAATCCTATCCCTAACCCTAACCATAAACCTTATCCTTACCCAAAACCTAACACTAACGCTTAACCTAAAGCTAACCCTAAACCTAACCCTTATCCTTACCTTAACCCTAACCCTAACCCTTACCCTTACCATAACGCTAACCCTAACCCTAACCCTAACACATACCCTTACCCTAAACCTAAACCTAACCCTAACCTAACCCTTAACCTAACCCTAAAACTAACCCTAACCCTAACCCTTACCCTAACCCTAACCTTAACTCCAACACTAAACCTAACCCTAACCCTAGCCCTAACACTTACCCTTACCCTAACTCTAACCCTAAACCTAACCATAACCCTAACCCTAACCCTTACCCTAACCGTAAACCTAACCCTAACCCTAACCGTAACCCTAACACTTATCCTAATCCTAAACTTAACCCAAACACTAAACCTAACCCTAAACCTTACCCTTACCCTAACCCTAACCCTAAATCTAACCCTAACCCTAACCCTAACCCTAACAATTATCCTTAACCTAACCCTAACCCAAACCCTAACCCTAACCCTAAAACATACCCTTACTCTAACCCTAATCGTAATCCTAACCCTTACCATAATCCTAACCTTAACCTAAACACTAAACCTAACCCTAACCCTAAACTTTACCCTAACCCTAACCCTAACTCTAACACTAACCCTAACATTTACTCTTAACCTAACCGTAACCCTAACCCTAACCCTTACCCAACCCTAAACCTAACCCTAACCCTTACCCTAACCTTAACCCTAACACTAAACCTAACCTTTACACTAACCCTAAACCTAACCCAAACCCCTAACCGTAACCTTTACCCTGATCCTAACCCTAACAATAACCCTCACCCTAAACCTTACCCTTAACCTAACCGTAACCCTAACTCTAACCCTAACCCTAAACCTAACCCTTACCCTAACCCTAACCCTAACCTTTACCCTTACCCTAACCCTAAACCTAATCCTAAACCTAACCCTAACCCTAACCCTTACCCCAACCCTAACCCTAACCCTAAACCTTACCCTTACCATTACCCTAAACCTAACCCTAACCCTTACCCTAAACCTATTCCTAACCCTAACCCTAACCCTTATCCTTAACCTAACCCTATCCCTAACCCTAACCCTAAACCTTACCCTTACCCTAAACCTAACCCTAAACCTAACCCTTATCCTTACCTTAACCCTAACCCTAACCCTAACCCTTACCCTTACCGTTACCCTAACGCTAACCCTAATGCTAACCCTAACGCTAACCCTAACACATACCCTTACCCTAACCGTAACCCTAACCCTAACCTAACCCTTAACCTAACCCTAAACCTAACCCTAACCCTTAACCTAACCCTTACCCTAAGCCTAACCTTAACTCCAACACTAAACCTAACCCTAAGCCAAAACCTAACACTTACCCTTACCCTAACCCCAACAGTAAACCTAACAATAATCCTACCCTAACCCTTACCCGAACCCTAACCCTAATCCTAACCCTAAACCTTACGCTTACCCTAAACCTAACCCTAACCCTAAACCTAACCGTAACTCTAAACTTAACCCTAACCCTTACCCTTACCCTAACCCTAACCCTAAACCTAATCCTAACCCTAACCCTTACCCTTACCCTAAACCTAACCCTAACCCTAACCCTTACCCTGACCCTAACCCTAACGCTAACCCTAAACCTTACCCTTACCCTAACCCTAACCCTTACCCTAACCCTAACTCTAATCATAACATTAACCCTTACCCTTACCCTAACCCTAACCCTAACACTAACACTAACCTTAACCCTAAACCTTACCCTTACCCTAACCCTAACCCTAAACTAAACCTAACCCTAACCCTAACCCTTACCCTTACCCTAACCCTAACCCTAACCCTAACCCTTACCTGAACCCTAACCCTAAACCTAACACTTACCCTAACCCTAACCCTAATCCTAACGCTTACCCTAACCCTAAATCTAACCCTAACCCTAACCCTAACACTTACCCTAACCCTAACCCTAACCCTCACCCTAACCCTTACACTTAACCTAACCGTAACCTTAACTCTAACCCTAAACCTAACCCTAACCCTTAACCTAACCCTAACCCTAACCCTTACCCTTACCCTAACCCTAAACCTAACCCTAAACCAAACCCTAACCCTAACGCTAACCCTAACCTAACACTAACCATAACCCTAAATCTTATCCTTACCCTTATACTAAACCTAACCCTAACCCTTACCCAAAACCTAATTCTAACCCTATCCCTAACCCTTAACCTTAACCTACCCCTAACCCAAACCCTAACCCTAACCCTAAAACATACCCTTACCCTAACCCTAACTGTCACCCTAACCCTTATCCTAATCCTAAACTTAACCCAAACACTAAACCTAACCCTAAACCTTACCCTTACCCTAAACCTAACCCTAAATCTAACCCTAACCCTAACCCTAACCCTAACCTAACACTAACCATAACCCTAAACCTTATCCTTACCCTTATCCTAAACCTAACCCTAACCCTTACCCTAAACCTAATCCTAACCCTATCCCTAACCCTTAACCTTAACCTACCCCTAACCTAAACCCTAACCCTAACCCTAAAACATACCCTTACCCTAACCCTAACCGTAACCCTAACCCTTATCCTAATCCTAAACTTAACCCAAACACTAAACCTAACCCTAAACCTTACCCTTACCCTAACCCTAACCCTAAATCTAACCCTAACCCTAACCCTAACCCTAACAATTATCCTTAACCTAACCCTAACCCAAACCCTAACCCTAACCCTAAAACATACCCTTACTCTAACACTAACCGTAATCCTAACCCTTACCCTAATCCTAACCTTAACCTAAACACTAAACCTAACCCTAACCCTAAACCTTACCTAACCCTAACCCTAACTCTAACACTAACCCTAACACTTACCCTTAACCTAACCGTAACCCTAACCCTAACCCTTACCCAACCCTAACCCTAACCCTAACCCTTACCCTAACCTTAACCCTAACACTAAACCTAACCCTTACCCTAACCCTAACCCTAACCCAAACCCCTAACCGTAACCTTTACCCTAACCCTAACCCTAACTCTAACCCTAACCCTAAACCTAACCCTTACCCTAACCCTAACCCAACCTTTACCCTTACCCTAACCCTAAACCTAATCCTAAACCTAACCCTAACCCTAACCCTTACCCCAACCCTAACCCTAACCCTAAACCTTACCCTTACCATTACCCTAAACCTAATCCTAACCCTTACCCTAAACCTATTCCTAACCCTAACCCTAAACCTTATCCTTAACCTAACCCTATTCCCTAACCCTAACCCTAAACCTTACCCTTACTCTAAACCTAACCCTAACCCTTAACCTAAACCTAACCCTAAACCTAACCCTTATCCTTACCTTAACCCTAACTCTAACCCTATCCCTTACCCTTACCGTTACCCTAACGCTAACCCTAACGCTAACCCTAACCCTAACCCTAACACATACCCTTACCCTAACCGTAACCCTAACCCTAACCTAACCCTTAACCTAACCCTAAACCTAACCCTAACCCTTAACCTAACCCTTACCCTAAGCCTAACCTTAATTCCAACACGAAACCTAACCCTAACCCTAAACCTAACACTTACCCTTACCCTAACCCCAACAGTAAACCTAACAATAATCCTAACCCTAACCCTTACCCGAACCCTAACCCTAATCCTAACCCTAACCCTTACCCTTACCCTAAACCTAACCCTAACCCTAAACCTAACCGTAACTCTAAACTTAACCCTAAACCTTACCCTTACCCTAACCCTAACCCTAAACCTAATCCTAACCCTACCCCTTACCCTTACCCTTGCCCTAAACCTAACCCTAACCCTAACCCTTACCCTGACCCTAATCCTAACGCTAACCCTAAACCTTACCCTTAACCTAACCCTAACCCTTACCCTAACCCTAACTCTAATCATAACATTAACCCTTACCCTTACCCTAACCCTAACCCTAACCCTAACATGAACCTTAACCCTAACCCTTACCCTTACCCTAACCCTAACCCTAAACTAAACCCAAACCCAAACCCTAACCCTTACCCTTACCCTAACCCTAACCCTAACCCTAACCCTAACCCTAACACTTACCTGAACCCTAAACCTAACCCTAACACTTACCCTAACCCTAACCCTAACCCTAATCCTAACACTTACCCGAACCCTAAATCTAACCCTAACCCTAATACTTACACTAACCCTAACCCTAACCCTCACCCTAACCCTTACACTTAACCTAACAGTAACCTTAACTCTAACCCTAAACCTAACCATAACCCTTAACCTAACCCTAACCCTAACCCTTACCCTTACCCTAAACCTAAACCTAACCATAAACCTAACCCTAACCCTAACCCTAACCCTAACCTAACACTAACCATAACCCTAAACCTTATCCTTACCCTTATCCTAAACCTAACCCTAACCCTAACCCTAAACCTAATCCTATCCCTATCCCTAACCCTTAACCTTATCCTACACCTAACCCAAACCCTAACCCTAACCCTAAAACATACCCTTACCCTAACCCTAACCATATCCCTAACACTTATCCTAATCCTAAACTTAACCCAAACACTAAACCTAACCCTAAACCTTACCCTTACCCTAACCCTAACCCTAAATCTAACCCTAACCCCAACTCTAACCCTAACAATTATCCTTAACCTAACCCTAACCAAACCCTAACACTAACCATAAAACATACCCTTACTCTAACCCTAACCGTAATCCAAACCCTTACCCTAATCCTAACCTTAAACTAAACACTAAACCTAACCCTAACCCTAAACCTTACCCTAACTGTAACCCTAACTCTAACCCTAACCCTAACACTTACCCTTAACCTAACCGTAACCCTAACCCTAACACTTACCCAACCTTAACCCTAACCCTAACCCAACCCTTACCCTAACCTTAACCCTAACACTAACCCTAACCCTTACCCTAACCCTAACCGTAACCCAAACACCTAACCGTAACCTTTACCCTGACCCTAACCCTAACAATAACCCTCACCCTAAACCTTACCCTTCACCTAACCCTAACCCTAACTCTAATCCTAACCCTAAACCTAACCCTTACCCTAACCCTAACCCTAACACTTACCCTTACCCTAACCCTAAACCTAATCCTAAACCTAACCCTAACCCTAACCATTACCCTAACCCTAACCCTAACCCTAAACCTAACCCTAAACCTTACCCTTACCATTACCCTAAACCTAACCCTAACCCTTACCCTAAACCTATTCCTAACCCTAACCCTAACCCTTATCCTTAACCTAATCCTATCCCAAACCCTAACCATAAACCTTACCCTTACCCAAAACCTAACACTAACCCTTAACCTAAAGCTAACCCTAACCCGAACCCTTATCCTTACCTTAACCCTAACCCTAACCCTAACCCTTACTGTTACCCTAATGCTAACCTTACCCTAACCCTAACCCTAACCTAACCCTTAACCTAACCCTAAACCTAACCCTAACGCTAACCCTAACCCTTACCCTTACCTAACCGTAACAGTAAACCGAACCATAATCCTAACCCTATCCCTTACCCGAACCCTAAACCTAATCCTAACTCTAATCCTTACCCTTACCCTAAACCTAACCCTAACCCTAAACCTAAACTTAACCCTAACCCTTACCCTTACCCTAACCCTAACCCTAAACCTAATCCTAACCCTAACCCTTACCCTTACCCTAAACCTAACCCTAAACCTAACACTTACCCTTACCCTAACCCTAACGCTAACCCTAATCCTTACTCTTACCCTAACCCTAACCCTTACACTAACCCTAACTCTAATCATAATATTAACCCTTACCCTTACCCTAACCCTAACCCTTACCCTAACCCTAACCCTAACCCTAATCCTTACCCTAACACTAACCCTAACCCTAACCCATACCCATTCTCTAAACCTACCCTAACCCTAAACCTAACCCTTACCCTTACCAAACCCTAACCCTAAACCTAACCCTAACCCTAACCCTAATCCTAACCCTAAACTTAACCCTAACCCTAACCCTAACCCTTACCCTTACCCAAACCCTAACCCTAACCCTAACCCTAACACTTACGCTTACAATAACCCTAACCCTAACCCTTAACCTAACTCTAGCCTTAACCCTAACCCTATCCCTTACCCTAAACCTAAACCTAAATCTAACCCTAACATTAACTCTAATCCTAACCTATACACTAACCCTAAACCTCACCTTACCCTACCCCTAACCCTAACCCTAACCCTAACCTTAACCCTAACCCTAACCCTAACCCTTACCCCTTCCCTAACCCTAACCCTAACCCTAACCCTTGTCCTAACCCTAACCCTAACCCTAACAATTACCCTTACCCTAACCCCTAACCTAACCCTAACCCTAACCCTAACCTAGCCCTTAACATAACCCTAAACCTAACCTTAACCCTTACCCTACCCTTACTCTAAGCCTAACCTTAACTCCAACACTAAACCTAACCCTAACCCTAACCCTAACAATTACCCTTACCCTAACCCTAACCCTAAACCTAACTATAAACCTAACCTAACACTTACCGTTACCCTAACCCTAACCCTAAACTTAACCCTAACCCTAACCCCAACCCTTACCCTTACCCTAACCCTAACCCTAACCCTAAACCTTACCCTAACCCTAAACCTAACCCTAACCCTACCACTTACCCTAAACCTAACCCTAACCCTAACACTTACCCTAACCTTAACCCTAACCCTCACCCTAAACATTACACTTAACCTAACCCTAACCCTAACTCTAAACCTAACCCTAACATTAACACTAACCCTAAGCCTTAGCCTAACCCTAAGCCTAACCCTAAGCCTTACCCTTACCCTAACCCTAAACCTAACCCTAAACCTAACCCTAACCCTAACCCTTACCCTAAACTAACACTAACCATAACCCTAAACCTTCCCCTTCCCCTTCCCCTAATCCTAACCCTAACCCTTACCGTAAACCTAATCCTAACACTATCCCTAACCCTTATCCTTAACCTAACCCTAACCCAAACCCTAACCCTAACCCTAAAACATACCCTTACCCTAACCCTAACTGTAACCCTAACCCTTATCCTAATCCTAACGTTAACCGAAATACTAAACCTAAACCTAACCCTAAACCTTACCCTTACCCTAACCCTAACCCTAAATCTAACCCTAACCCTAACCCTAACACTTAGCCTTAACCTAACCGTAACCCTAACCCTAACCCTTACCCAACCATAGCCCTAACGCAAACCCTAACCGTTACCCTAACACTAACCCTAACACTAACCCTAACCCTTACCCTAACCCTATTCCTAACCCAAACCCCTAATCGTAACCCCTACCCTGACCCTTAACCTAACAATAACCCTCACCCAAATCCTTACCCTTAACCTAACCCTAACCCTAACTCTAACCCTAACCCTAACCCTAACCATAACCTTTACCCTAAACCTTACCCCAACCCTTACCCTTACCCTAAACCTAAACCTTACCCTAACCCTAACCCTTACCCTAAACCTAACCCTAACCCAAACCCTAAACATTACCCTTACCATTACCCTAAACCTAACCCTAACCCTTACCCTAAACCTATTCCTAACCCTATCCCTTATCCTTAACCTAACCCTATCCCTAACCCTAACCCTAAACCTTACCCTTACCCTAAACCTAAACCTAACCCTAACCCTTAACCTAAACCTAACCCTAACCCTAACCCTTATCCTTACCTTAACCCCAACCCTAACCCTTACCCTTACCCTAACGCTAACCCTAACCCTAACCCTAACACATACCCTTACCCTAAACCTAACCCTAACCCTAACCTAACCCTTAACCTAACCCTAAACCTAACCCTACCCCTAACCCTTACCCTAACCCTAACCTTAACTCCAACACTAATCCTAACCCTAACCCTAACCCTAACACTTACCCTTAACCTAACCCTAACCCTAAACCTAACCATAACCCTAACCCTAACCCTTACCCGAACCCTAAACCTAACCCTAACCCTAAACCTAACCCTAACCCTAAACTTAACCCTAACCAATACCCTTACCCTAACCCTAACCCTAAACCTAATCCTAACCCTAACACTTACCCTTACCCTAAACCTAACCCTAACACTAACCATTACCCGTACCCTAACCCTAACGCTAACCCTAACCCTTACCCTTACCCTAACCCTAACCCTTACCCTAACCCTAACTATAATCCTAACATTTACCCTTACTTTTACCCTAAACCTACCCCTAAACCTAAACCTAACACTAATACTCTCCTTAATATTAACCCTCACCCTTACCCTAACCCTAACCCTAACCCTAACACTTACCCTAACCCTAACCCTAACCCTTACCCTTACACTAACCCTAAACCTTACCCTAACCCTAAACCTAATCCTTACCCTATCCCTAACCCTAAACCTAACCCAAACCCTAAACCTTACGTTTACCATTACCCTAAACCTAACCCTAAACCTATTCCTAACCCTAACCCTAAACCTTACCCTTACCCTAAAGTTAACCCTAACCCTAACCCTAAACCTTACCCTTACCCTAACCCTAACCCTAACACTTACCCTAACCCTAACCCTAACCCTAACACTTACCCTTAATCTAACCCTAACCCTAACCCTAACCCTTACCCTTACCCTTATCCTAACCTTAACCCTAAGCCTAACACTTACCCTAACCCTAACCCTAACCCTAACACTTATCCTTACTCTAACCCTAACCCTTATCCTAACCCTAACCCTAACCCCTAACCCTAACCGTAATCGTAACCCTAACCCTAACCCTTAACCTAACCCTAACCCTAATCCTAACCCTAACCCTTACCCTTACCCTAACCCTCACCTTAACCCTAAAACTAACCCTAATCCTAACCCTTACCCTTATCCTAACGATAACCCTAACCCTAACCTTAACGCTAACCCTAACACATACCCGTACCCTAACCCTAACCCTAAGCCTAACCTAACCCTTAACCTAACCCTAAACCTAAACCTAACCCTTACCCTAACCCTTACCCTAAGCCTAACCTTAACTCCAACACTAAACGTAACCCTAACCATAACCCTAACAATTACCCTTACCCTAACCTAACCCTAAACCTAACTATAAACCTAACCCTAACCCTTAACCGAATCCTAACCCTAATCCTAACGCTAATCCTTACCCTTACCCTAAACCTAAAACCTAACAATAATCCTTACCCTAACCCTAAACCTAACCTTAACACTAACCTTAACCCTAAACCTTACCGTTACCCTAACCTTAACCCTAAACTTAACCCTAACCCTAAGCCTAACCCTTACCCTTACCCTAACCCTAACCCTAACCCTAAACCTTAACCTAACCCTAAACCTAACCCTAACTCTAACACTTACCCTAACCCTAAACCTAACCCTAATCCTAACCTTTACACAAACCCTAAACCTAACCCTAACCCTAACACTTACCCTAACCCTAACCCTAGCAATCTCCCTAACCCTTACACTTAACCTAACCCTAACCCTAACTGTAACCCTAACCCTAACATTAACCCTAACCCTAACCCTTAACCTAACCCTAACCCTAACCCTTAACCTTACCCTAACCCTAAACCTAACCCTAAACCTAACCCTAACCCTTACCCTTACCCTAACCCTAAATTAACACTAACCATAACCCTAAACCTTCCCCTTCCCCTTACCCTAAACCTAACCCTAACCCTTACCCTAAACCTAATCCTAACCCTATCCCTAACCCTTATCCTTAACCTAACCATAACCCAAACCCTAACCCTAACCCTAACTGTAACCATAACACTTACCCTTATCCTAACCCTAACTCTAACCCTAACCCTAACCCTAACACTTACCCTTACACTAACCCTAACCCTAACACTTAACCTACCCTTACCCTAACCGTAACCCTAACCCTTGCCATAACCCTAACCCTAACCCCTAAACCTAAATCTAACCCTAACTCTAAACCTTACTCTTACCCTAACACTATCCCTAAACCTAACCCTAACCCTTACCCTAACCCTAACTCTAACCCATAACCCTAACCCTAACCCTAACCCTTACACTTATCCTAAACCTAATCCTAAACCTAACCCTATCCGTAACACTTACCCTGACCCTGAAACTAAGCCTAACCCTAATCATTACCCTAACCCTAACCCTAACCCCTAACCCTAACCCTAACCCTAACACTTACCCTTACCCTAACCCTAACCCTAACCCTTAACCTA
Organism: Megascapheus bottae; assembly: GCA_024803745.1. NCBI lineage: Eukaryota > Metazoa > Chordata > Mammalia > Rodentia > Geomyidae > Megascapheus > Megascapheus bottae. The sequence continues at coordinate 3,379,053 of JANJXV010000047.1, read as the reverse complement.
ACCCTAACCCTAACCCTTACCCTAACCCTAACCCTAACCCTAGCACCTAACCCTAACCCTAAAACTCACCCTAACCCTAAACCTAACCCTAATTCTTACCCTAACCCTAACCCTAACCTTAACCCCACGTCCAAACCTAAACCTAACCTTTACCCTTACCCTAACCCTAACCCTAACGCTAACCCTAATCCTAACACTAACCCTATCCCTGACACATACCCTTACCCTAAAAGAAAGCCTAACCCTAATCATTACCCTAACCCTAACCCTAACAACTAACCCTAACCCTAAACCTAACCCTAACTCTAACACTTACCCTTACCCTAGTCCAAACCCTAACCCAAACCCTTTACCTAATCCCACCTCCAAACCTAAACCTAACCCTTACCCTTACCCTAACGCTAACCCTAAAGTAACCTAACCCTAACCCTAACCCTAATCCTAACCCTAATCCTAACCCTAACACTAACCTAACCCTAACAATTACCCTTACCCTAAACCTAACCCCAAACCTAACCCTAACCCTAACCCTAACCCTTACCCTTACCCTTACCCTAAACCTAACCCTAACCCTAAACATTACCCCTACCCTAACCCTAAACTTAACCCTAACCCTAACCCCTAACCCTAACCCTAACCCTTACCCTTACCATAATCCTAACCCTAACCTTAACCCTAACCTCAACACTAACCTTAACAAAACCCTTGCCCTAACCCTAACCCTAACCCTAACCCTCACCCCTACCCTTACAGTAACCCTAACCCTAAACCTAAACCTAACCCTAACACTAACCCTAACCCTAACACTAACCCTAACCCTAACCCTTAACCTTACCCTTGCCCTCACCCTAACCCTAACCCTAACCTTAACCACAACCCTAACCCTAACCGTAATCCTAACCCTTACACTTACCCTTACCCAACTCGTAACCCTAAACCTAACCCTAAGCCTAACCCTAACCCTAAACATAACCTTAATGCTAACCCTAACCCTAACCCTAAACCTAACCCTTACCCCAACCCTAACCTAACCCTAACCATTACCCTTACATAAACCCCTAACCCTAACCCTAACCCTAACCCTTACCCTTACCCTAACCCTAACCCTAACCCTAACCCTAACCCTAAGCCTATCCCTAAACCTTACCGTAACCCTAAACCTAAACCTAAACCTAACTATAACACTAACCCTAACACTAACGCTAACCCTAACCCTAACCCTTACCCTTACCCTAACTCTAACCCTTACTTTAACGCTACCCTAAAACTTACCCAAAACCTATCCCTAACCCTAACCCTTACCCCTACCCTAACCCTAAACCTAACCCTAACCTTAACCCTAACCATAACCCTAAACCTAAACCTTACCCTTACCCTAACCCTAACCCTAAACCTAACCGTAACCCTAACCCTAACCCTAACCCAACCCTTACCCTTACCCTAAACCCAACCCTAAACCTAACACTAACCCTAACTCTAAACCTAACCATAACCCTAACCCTAACACTAACCGTAACCCTTACCCTAACCCTTACCTTAACCTAACCCTAACCCTAACCCTCACCGTTACACTTTCCCTAACACTAACCCTAACCCTAACTCTTATCCTTACCCTAACCCTAACTCTAAACCTAACTCTAACCCTAACCCTAAGCCTAAAGCTTACCCTTACCCTAACCCTAAACCTAAACCTTACCCTTACCCTAACCTTAACCCTAATCTTAATCCCAACCCTAACCCAAACCATAATCATAACCCTTACCCTTACCTAATCCTAACACTAAACCTAACCCTAAGCCTAACCCTAACCCTAACTTAACCCAAATGTAACCCTAACCCTAACCCTAAATTTAACCCTAACTCTAACCCTAACCGTTACCCAAACCCTAACCTAACCCTAACCATTACACTTACTCTAAACCCTAACCGAAACCCTTACCCTTACCCTAAACCTAACCCTTACCCTAACCCTAATCCTAAACCTAATACTAACCCTAACCCTAACCCAACCCTAATCCTAACCCCTAACCCTAACCCTAACCCTTACCCTTACCCTAACCCTAACCCTAACCCTAACGTGTAACCCTAACCCTAACCCTAAACCTTTCCCTGACCCTAACCCTATCCCTAAACCTAACCCTAACCCTAACCCTAAACCTAACCCTAAACCTAACTCTAAACCTAACCATAACCCTAACCATAACCCTAACCGTAACCCTTACCCTAACCCTAACCTTAACCTAACCCTAACCCTAACCCTAACCCTCACCGTTACACTTACCCTAACACTAACCCTAATCCTAACCCTTACCCTTACCCTAACCCTAACTCTAAACCTAACTCTAACCCTAACCCTAAGCCTAAACCTTACCCTTTCTCTAACCCTAAACCTAAACCTAAACCTTACCCTTACCCTCACCCTAACCCTAAACTTAATGCTAACCCTAAGCCTAAACCTAACCCTAACCCTAAGCCGAACCCTTACCCTTTCCCGAACCCTAACCCTAACCCTAACCCTAACTTTAACCCTAACCCTAACCCTAACCCTAACCCTAAACCTTACCCTAACCCTAACCCTAACCCTGAACCTAATACTAACCCTAACCCTAACCCTAACCCTTACCCTTACCCTAACCCTAACCCTTACCTTAACGCTAACCCTAAAATTACCCTAACCGTAACACTAACCCTAACCCTAACCCTAACCCTTACCCTTACCCTTACCCTAACCCTAACCCTAACTTTAATCCCAACCCTAAACCTAACCATAATCATAACCCTTACCCTTACCCTAATCCTAACACTAAACCTAAACCTAAGCCTAACCGTAAGCCTAAACATAATCTTAATGCTAACCCTAACCCTAAACCTAAACCTAACCCTTACCCAAACCCTAACCTAACCCTAACCATTACCCTTAATCTAACCCCTAACCCTAAACATTACCCTTCCCCTAACCCCAACCCTAACCCTAAGCCTAACCCTAACACTTACCCTTACCCTAACCCTAAACCTAACCCTAACCCTAACCCTAACCCTAACCCTTACCCTTACCCTTACCCTAACCCTAACCCTAACTTTAATCCCAACCCTAAACCTAACTATAATCATAACCCTTACCCTTACCCTAATCCTAACACTAAACCTAAACCTAAGCCTAACCCTAAGCCTAAACATAATCTTAATGCTAACCCTAACCCTAATCCTAAACCTAACCTTTACCCAAACCCTAACCTAACCCTAACCATTACCCTTAATCTAACCCCTAACCCTAACCCTAACCCTAACCATTACCCTTCCCCTAACCCTTACCCTAACCCTAACCCAAACCCTAACACTTACCCTTACTCTAACCCTAACCCTAACCCTAAATCTTAACCTAACCCTAACCCTAAGCCTAAGCCTAACCCTAACCCTTACCTTCACACTAACCCTAACCCTAACCCTAAACCTAACACTTACCCTTATCCTAACCCTAAGCCTGACCCTACCCCTAACCTTTACCCAAACCCTAACCCTAACTCTAACCCTTATCATTACCCTAACCCTAACCCTTACCCTAACCCTAATCCTAAACCTAATACTAACCCTAACCCTAACCCAACCCTAAACCTAACCCCTAACCCTAACCCTAAACCTTACCCTTACTCTAACCCTAACCCTACCCTAACCCTAACTCTAACCCTAAACCTATCCCTAACCCTAACCCTAACCCTTACCCTTACCCTAACCCTATCCCTAACCCTAACCCTAACCCTTATCCTAACCCTAACACTAACCCTAACCCTAATCCTTACCCTAACCCTAACCCTTACCCTAACCCTTAACCTTTCCCTTACCCTAACCCTAACCCTAACCCTATCCCTAACACTAACCCTTTCCCCTACCCTAAACCTAACCCTAACGCTAACCCTAACCTTAATGCTAACCCTAACCCTAACCCTTACCCTAACCCTTACCGTTACCCTTACCGTAACCCTAACCCTAACCTTAATGCTAACCCTAACCCTAACCCTTACCCTAACCCTTACCCTTACCCTTACACTAATCCTAACCCTACCCCTTACCCTTATGCTAACACTAACCCTAATCCTAACCCTTACCCTTACCCTAACCCTAACCATAATGCTAACCCTAACCCTAAACCTAACCCTAACCCTTAAACTAACCCAATACCTAATCCTTACCCTAACCCTAAACCTAACCCTTACCCTTTCCCTAACCATAACCCTAACAATAACACTAACGCTAACCCTTTCCCTACCCTAAATCTAACCCTAACCCTAACCCTAACCTTAACCCTAACCCTAACCATAACCCTAACCCTTACCCTTACCCTAAGCCTAACCCTTACCCTAACCATAACCCTAAACCTAATACTAACTCTAATCCTAACCCTTACCCTTACCCTAAACTTAACCCTAACCGTAACCCTAAACCTAAACCTTAACCTTACCCTAACCTTAACCCTAACCTTTATCCTAAACTTAACACTAACCCTATCCCTAACCCTAACCCTAACCCTAACCCTAACCCTAACCTTACCCTAATCCTAACCTTAACCCCTAAACCTAACCCTAACCCAAACCTTTACCCTAACCCTAACCCTAACACTAACCCATAACCCTAACCCTAACACTAACCCTTACCCTAAACCTATCCCTAACCCTAACCCTAACCCATACCCTAATCCTAACACTAACCCTAACCTGAACCCTAACCCTAACCCTACACCTAACCATAATCCTAACCCTTACCCTAACCCTAAACCTAATCCTTACCCAACCCCTAACCCTAACCCTAACCCTTACCCTTTCCCCTACCCTAACCCTAACCCTAACCCTAACCCGATCCCTAACCCTAACCCTTACCCCTACATTAACCCTAACCCTTACCCTAACCCTAACCGTAACCATAACCCTAATGCTAACACTTACCCTTACCCTAACCCTAACCCTAACCCTTACCCTTACCCGAAACCTAACCCTAACCCTATCCCTAACCCTAAAGTTTACCCTAACCCTAACCATAACCCTAACCCTAAACCTTACCCTAATCCTAACCCTAACCCTAACCCTAACCCTTACCCTTACCCTAAACCTAGCCCTAACCCTAACCCTAACCCTAACATTAACCCGAACCCTCACCCTACACCTAACCCTTATCCTTACCTAACCCTAACCCTAACCCTCATCGTTACACTTACCCTAACACTAACCCTAACCCTAACCCTTACCCTAACCCTAACTCTACACCTAACTCTAACCCTAAACCTAAGCCTAACCCTTACCATTACCCTAACCCTAAACCTAACCCTAAACCTTACCCTTACCCTAACCCTAACCCTAAACTTAATGCTATCCCTAACCCTTACCCTTACCCTAACCCTAACCCTAACCTTAACCCTAACCCTAACACTAACCCTAACCCTAACCTAACTCTTACCCTTACCCTAACCCTAACACTAAACCTAACTCTAACTCTAATCCTAAGCCTAACCCTTACCCTTTCCCTAACCCTAAACCTAACCCTAAACCTTACCCTTACCCTAACCCTAACTCTAAACTTAATGGTAACCCTAACACCAACCCTAACCCTAACCCTAATCCTTACCCTAACCCTAACCCTAACCCTAACCCTAATCCGAACCCTTACCCTTTCCCTTACCCTAACCCTAACCCTAACCCTAACTTACCCCTACCGTAACCCTAACCCTAACCCTAACTTTAACCCTAACCCTAACTCTAACTTTAACCCTAACCCTAACCCTAACCCTAACCCTTACCTTTAACCTAACCCTAACCCTTACCTTATCCCTAACCCTAAACCTAAAACTAACCCTAACCTAAACCTTACACTAATCAGAACCCTAACCCTAAACCTAAACCTTACCCTTACCCTAACCCTAACCCTAACCTTTATCCTAACCTTAACCCTAACCCTAACCCTAACCCCTAAACCTAAACCTAACCCTAACCTTAATGCTAAGCCTAACACTAACCCTAATCCTTACCCTAACCCTAACCCTAAACCTTACCCTAACCCTAACCCTAACCCTGAACCTAATACTAACCCTAACCCTAACCCTAACCCTTACCCTTACCCTAACCCTAACCCTTACCTTAACGCTAACCCTAAAATTACCCTAACCGTAACACTAACCCTAACCCTAACCCTAACCCTTACCCTTACCCTTACCCTAACCCTAACCCTAACTTTAATCCCAACCCTAAACCTAACCATAATCATAACCCTTACCCTTACCCTAATCCTAACACTAAACCTAAACCTAAGCCTAACCGTAAGCCTAAACATAATCTTAATGCTAACCCTAACCCTAAACCTAAACCTAACCCTTACCCAAACCCTAACCTAACCCTAACCATTACCCTTAATCTAACCCCTAACCCTAAACATTACCCTTCCCCTAACCCCAACCCTAACCCTAAGCCTAACCCTAACACTTACCCTTACCCTAACCCTAAACCTAACCCTAACCCTAACCCTAACCCTAACCCTTACCCTTACCCTTACCCTAACCCTAACCCTAACTTTAATCCCAACCCTAAACCTAACTATAATCATAACCCTTACCCTTACCCTAATCCTAACACTAAACCTAAACCTAAGCCTAACCCTAAGCCTAAACATAATCTTAATGCTAACCCTAACCCTAATCCTAAACCTAACCTTTACCCAAACCCTAACCTAACCCTAACCATTACCCTTAATCTAACCCCTAACCCTAACCCTAACCCTAACCATTACCCTTCCCCTAACCCTTACCCTAACCCTAACCCAAACCCTAACACTTACCCTTACTCTAACCCTAACCCTAACCCTAAATCTTAACCTAACCCTAACCCTAAGCCTAAGCCTAACCCTAACCCTTACCTTCACACTAACCCTAACCCTAACCCTAAACCTAACACTTACCCTTATCCTAACCCTAAGCCTGACCCTACCCCTAACCTTTACCCAAACCCTAACCCTAACTCTAACCCTTATCATTACCCTAACCCTAACCCTTACCCTAACCCTAATCCTAAACCTAATACTAACCCTAACCCTAACCCAACCCTAAACCTAACCCCTAACCCTAACCCTAAACCTTACCCTTACTCTAACCCTAACCCTACCCTAACCCTAACTCTAACCCTAAACCTATCCCTAACCCTAACCCTAACCCTTACCCTTACCCTAACCCTATCCCTAACCCTAACCCTAACCCTTATCCTAACCCTAACACTAACCCTAACCCTAATCCTTACCCTAACCCTAACCCTTACCCTAACCCTTAACCTTTCCCTTACCCTAACCCTAACCCTAACCCTATCCCTAACACTAACCCTTTCCCCTACCCTAAACCTAACCCTAACGCTAACCCTAACCTTAATGCTAACCCTAACCCTAACCCTTACCCTAACCCTTACCGTTACCCTTACCGTAACCCTAACCCTAACCTTAATGCTAACCCTAACCCTAACCCTTACCCTAACCCTTACCCTTACCCTTACACTAATCCTAACCCTACCCCTTACCCTTATGCTAACACTAACCCTAATCCTAACCCTTACCCTTACCCTAACCCTAACCATAATGCTAACCCTAACCCTAAACCTAACCCTAACCCTTAAACTAACCCAATACCTAATCCTTACCCTAACCCTAAACCTAACCCTTACCCTTTCCCTAACCATAACCCTAACAATAACACTAACGCTAACCCTTTCCCTACCCTAAATCTAACCCTAACCCTAACCCTAACCTTAACCCTAACCCTAACCATAACCCTAACCCTTACCCTTACCCTAAGCCTAACCCTTACCCTAACCATAACCCTAAACCTAATACTAACTCTAATCCTAACCCTTACCCTTACCCTAAACTTAACCCTAACCGTAACCCTAAACCTAAACCTTAACCTTACCCTAACCTTAACCCTAACCTTTATCCTAAACTTAACACTAACCCTATCCCTAACCCTAACCCTAACCCTAACCCTAACCCTAACCTTACCCTAATCCTAACCTTAACCCCTAAACCTAACCCTAACCCAAACCTTTACCCTAACCCTAACCCTAACACTAACCCATAACCCTAACCCTAACACTAACCCTTACCCTAAACCTATCCCTAACCCTAACCCTAACCCATACCCTAATCCTAACACTAACCCTAACCTGAACCCTAACCCTAACCCTACACCTAACCATAATCCTAACCCTTACCCTAACCCTAAACCTAATCCTTACCCAACCCCTAACCCTAACCCTAACCCTTACCCTTTCCCCTACCCTAACCCTAACCCTAACCCTAACCCGATCCCTAACCCTAACCCTTACCCCTACATTAACCCTAACCCTTACCCTAACCCTAACCGTAGCCATAACCCTAATGCTAACACTTACCCTTACCCTAACCCTAACCCTAACCCTTACCCTTACCCGAAACCTAACCCTAACCCTATCCCTAACCCTAAAGTTTACCCTAACCCTAACCATAACCCTAACCCTAAACCTTACCCTAATCCTAACCCTAACCCTAACCCTAACCCTTACCCTTACCCTAAACCTAGCCCTAACCCTAACCCTAACCCTAACATTAACCCGAACCCTCACCCTACACCTAACCCTTATCCTTACCTAACCCTAACCCTAACCCTCATCGTTACACTTACCCTAACACTAACCCTAACCCTAACCCTTACCCTAACCCTAACTCTACACCTAACTCTAACCCTAAACCTAAGCCTAACCCTTACCATTACCCTAACCCTAAACCTAACCCTAAACCTTACCCTTACCCTAACCCTAACCCTAAACTTAATGCTATCCCTAACCCTTACCCTTACCCTAACCCTAACCCTAACCTTAACCCTAACCCTAACACTAACCCTAACCCTAACCTAACTCTTACCCTTACCCTAACCCTAACACTAAACCTAACTCTAACTCTAATCCTAAGCCTAACCCTTACCCTTTCCCTAACCCTAAACCTAACCCTAAACCTTACCCTTACCCTAACCCTAACTCTAAACTTAATGGTAACCCTAACACCAACCCTAACCCTAACCCTAATCCTTACCCTAACCCTAACCCTAACCCTAACCCTAATCCGAACCCTTACCCTTTCCCTTACCCTAACCCTAACCCTAACCCTAACTTACCCCTACCGTAACCCTAACCCTAACCCTAACTTTAACCCTAACCCTAACTCTAACTTTAACCCTAACCCTAACCCTAACCCTAACCCTTACCTTTAACCTAACCCTAACCCTTACCTTATCCCTAACCCTAAACCTAAAACTAACCCTAACCTAAACCTTACACTAATCAGAACCCTAACCCTAAACCTAAACCTTACCCTTACCCTAACCCTAACCCTAACCTTTATCCTAACCTTAACCCTAACCCTAACCCTAACCCCTAAACCTAAACCTAACCCTAACCTTAATGCTAAGCCTAACACTAACCCTAATCCTTACCCTAACCCTAACCCTAAACCTTACCCTAACCCTAACCCTAACCCTGAACCTAATACTAACCCTAACCCTAACCCTAACCCTTACCCTTACCCTAACCCTAACCCTTACCTTAACGCTAACCCTAAAATTACCCTAACCGTAACACTAACCCTAACCCTAACCCTAACCCTTACCCTTACCCTTACCCTAACCCTAACCCTAACTTTAATCCCAACCCTAAACCTAACCATAATCATAACCCTTACCCTTACCCTAATCCTAACACTAAACCTAAACCTAAGCCTAACCGTAAGCCTAAACATAATCTTAATGCTAACCCTAACCCTAAACCTAAACCTAACCCTTACCCAAACCCTAACCTAACCCTAACCATTACCCTTAATCTAACCCCTAACCCTAAACATTACCCTTCCCCTAACCCCAACCCTAACCCTAAGCCTAACCCTAACACTTACCCTTACCCTAACCCTAAACCTAACCCTAACCCTAACCCTAACCCTAACCCTTACCCTTACCCTTACCCTAACCCTAACCCTAACTTTAATCCCAACCCTAAACCTAACTATAATCATAACCCTTACCCTTACCCTAATCCTAACACTAAACCTAAACCTAAGCCTAACCCTAAGCCTAAACATAATCTTAATGCTAACCCTAACCCTAATCCTAAACCTAACCTTTACCCAAACCCTAACCTAACCCTAACCATTACCCTTAATCTAACCCCTAACCCTAACCCTAACCCTAACCATTACCCTTCCCCTAACCCTTACCCTAACCCTAACCCAAACCCTAACACTTACCCTTACTCTAACCCTAACCCTAACCCTAAATCTTAACCTAACCCTAACCCTAAGCCTAAGCCTAACCCTAACCCTTACCTTCACACTAACCCTAACCCTAACCCTAAACCTAACACTTACCCTTATCCTAACCCTAAGCCTGACCCTACCCCTAACCTTTACCCAAACCCTAACCCTAACTCTAACCCTTATCATTACCCTAACCCTAACCCTTACCCTAACCCTAATCCTAAACCTAATACTAACCCTAACCCTAACCCAACCCTAAACCTAACCCCTAACCCTAACCCTAAACCTTACCCTTACTCTAACCCTAACCCTACCCTAACCCTAACTCTAACCCTAAACCTATCCCTAACCCTAACCCTAACCCTTACCCTTACCCTAACCCTATCCCTAACCCTAACCCTAACCCTTATCCTAACCCTAACACTAACCCTAACCCTAATCCTTACCCTAACCCTAACCCTTACCCTAACCCTTAACCTTTCCCTTACCCTAACCCTAACCCTAACCCTATCCCTAACACTAACCCTTTCCCCTACCCTAAACCTAACCCTAACGCTAACCCTAACCTTAATGCTAACCCTAACCCTAACCCTTACCCTAACCCTTACCGTTACCCTTACCGTAACCCTAACCCTAACCTTAATGCTAACCCTAACCCTAACCCTTACCCTAACCCTTACCCTTACCCTTACACTAATCCTAACCCTACCCCTTACCCTTATGCTAACACTAACCCTAATCCTAACCCTTACCCTTACCCTAACCCTAACCATAATGCTAACCCTAACCCTAAACCTAACCCTAACCCTTAAACTAACCCAATACCTAATCCTTACCCTAACCCTAAACCTAACCCTTACCCTTTCCCTAACCATAACCCTAACAATAACACTAACGCTAACCCTTTCCCTACCCTAAATCTAACCCTAACCCTAACCCTAACCTTAACCCTAACCCTAACCATAACCCTAACCCTTACCCTTACCCTAAGCCTAACCCTTACCCTAACCATAACCCTAAACCTAATACTAACTCTAATCCTAACCCTTACCCTTACCCTAAACTTAACCCTAACCGTAACCCTAAACCTAAACCTTAACCTTACCCTAACCTTAACCCTAACCTTTATCCTAAACTTAACACTAACCCTATCCCTAACCCTAACCCTAACCCTAACCCTAACCTTACCCTAATCCTAACCTTAACCCCTAAACCTAACCCTAACCCAAACCTTTACCCTAACCCTAACCCTAA
>JANJXV010000047.1:3320000-3362500 GCA_024803745.1 Megascapheus bottae | reverse complement strand
TAAACCTAAACCTAACCCTAACTCTTACCCTTACGCTAACCCTAACCCCAAACCTAACCCTCACCCTAACCCTAACCCTTACCCTTACCCTTACCCTAACCCTAAACCTAACCCTAAACACAACCCTAAACCTTACCCTTACCCTAAGACTAAACCTAACCCTAACCTTAATGCTAAGCCTAACAGTAACCCTTACCCCAAACCTTACCCTTACACTTACACTAACCCTAAACCTAACCCTAACCTTAATGCTAACACTAACCCTAACCCTAACCCTAACACTTACACTTACCATAATTTTGACTGTAAACTTAACCCTAACCCTAACACTAACCCTAACCCTTACCCTAACCCTAACCCTAAACTTAATGCTAACCCTAACCCTAACCCTTAACCTAACCCTTACCGTTACCCTTACCCTAACGCTAACCCTAACCTTAATACTAACCCTAAACCTAACCTTTGCCCTAACCCTTACCCTTACCTTTACACTAACCCTAACCCTAAACCTTACCCTTACCCTAACCCTAACCCTAACCTTAATGATAACCCTAACCCTAACCCTAACCCTAACCCTTAAACTAACCCTATAGCTAATACTTAACCTAACCCTAACCCTTACCCTTTCCCTAACCATAACCCTAACAATAACACTAACGCTAACCCTTTCCCCTAACCTAACTCTAACCCTAACCCTAACCCTAACCTTAACCCTAACCCTAACCCTAACCCTAAACCTAACCCTTACCCTTACCCTAACCCTAACCCTTACCCTAACCATAACCCTAAACCTAATACTAACCCTAACCCTATCCCTTACCCTTACCCTAACCCTAACCCTAACCCTATACCTAAACCTTAACCTTACCCTAACCTTAACCCTAACCTTTATCCTAAACTTAACACTAACCCTATCCCTAACCGTAACCCCTAATCCTAACCCTAACCTAACACTATCCTTAATGCTAACCCTAATCCTAACCCTAACCCTAACCCTAACCCTAACCCTAAACCTAACCCTTACCCTTACCCTAATCCTAACCCTAAACTTAATGCTAACCCTAACCCTAACCCTAACCCTTAACCTAACTCTAACCCAAACCCTAATCCTTACCCTAACCCTAACCCTGACCCTAACCCTTAACTTTATGCTAACCCTAATCCTAACCCTTACCCTTACCCTAACCCTAACCCTAACCCTAACCCTTAAACTAACCCTATACCTAATCCTTACCCTAACCCTAATCCTTACCCCAACACTTACCCTTTCCCTATCTCTAACCCTAATCCTTACCCTAACCCTAACCCGAACCCTAAACCTTAACCTTACACCAACCCTAACCCTAAACCTAAACCTAACACTTACCCTAACGCTAACCCTAACTCTAAACCTAACACTAACCCTAACCCTAAAACTAAACCTAAACCTAACCCTAACCCTTACCCTTACCCTAACCCTAACCCTAACCCTAACCCTTCACCTAACCCTAACCCTAACCCTACCCCTAACCCTAACCCTTACCCTAACCCTAACCCTAACACTATCCCTTACCCTAACCCTTACCCTAACCCTAACCCTAACTCTTACCCTTACCCTAACCCTAACCCTAACCCTCAGCCTAACCCTAACACTTACCCTTGCCCTAAACCTAACCCTAAACCATAACCTAACCCTAACTCTAACCCTAACCCTAACCCTTACCCTTACCATAACCCTAACAGTAACCCTAAACCTAACACTTAACCTTAGCCTAACAATAACCCTAACCATAACCCTTAACCTAACCCTAATCCTAACCCTAACCCTAAACCTTACCTTTACCCTAACCCTAACCCTAAACCTAACCCTAACACTTACCCTTACCCTAACCCTAAACCTGACCCTAACTCTAACCTTACCCTAACACTAACCTTAACCCCTAAACCTAACCCTAACCCTAACCTTTACCCTAACCCTAACCCTAACACTAACCCGTAACCCTAACCCTAACCCTAACCCTTACCCTTACACTAAACCTATCCCTAACCCTAACCCTAACCCATACCCTAATCCTAACACTAACCCTAACCCGAACCCTAACCCTAACCCTACCCCTAACCATAATCCTAACCCTTACCCTAACCCTAACCCTAATCCTTACCCTACCCCTAACCCTAACCCTTACCCTTTCCCTTACCCTAAACCTAACCCTATTCCTAACCCTAACCCTTACCCCTACCCTAACCCTAACGCTAACCCTAACATTAACCCTAACCCTCAACCTACACCTAACCCTTATCCTTACCCTAACCCTAACCGTAAACCTAACCCTAACCCAACCCTTACCCTTACCCTAAACCTAACCCTAAAACTAACCCTAACCCTAACTCTAAACCTAACCCCAAACCTAACCGTAACTCTAACCCTTACCCTAACCCTAACCTTAACCTAAACCTAACCCTAACCCTAACCCTCACCGTTACACTTACCCTAACACAAACCCTAACCCTAACCCTTACCCTAACCCTAACTCTACACCTAACTCTAACCCTAAACCTAAGCCTAACCCTTACCATTACCCTAACCCTAAACCTAACCCTAAACCTTACCCTTACCCTAACCCTAACCCTAAACTTCATGCTAACCCTAACCTTAACTCTAACCCTAACCCTAACAATAATCCTTACCCTAAACCTAACCCTAACTCCAAGCCGAACCCTTACCCTTTCCCTAACCCTAAACCTAACCCTAACCCTATCCCTAACCCTTAACCTTACCCTAACCCTAACCCAAACCCTAACACTTCCCCTTACTCTAACCCTAACCCTAACCCTAAATCTTAACCTAACCCTAACCCTAAGCCTAACCCTAACCCTTACCTTCACACTAACCATAACCCTAACCCTAACCCTAACACTTACCCTTACCCTAACCCTAACCCTGACCCTAACCCTAACCTTTACCCAAACCCTAACCCTAACTCTAACCCTTACCCTTACCCTAACCCTAACCCTTACCCTAACCCTAATCCTAAACCTAATACTAACCCTAACCCTAACCCCTAACCCTAACCCTAAACCTTACCCTTACCCTAACCCTAACCCTAACCCTAACATGTAACCCTAACCCTAACCTAACCCTTTCCCTTACCCTAACCCTATCCCTAACCCTAACCCTTACCCTTACCCTAACCCTAACCCTATCCCTAACCCTAACCCTAACCCTTGTCCTAACCCTAACACTAACCCTAACCCTAATCCTTACCCTAACCATAACCCTAACCCTATCCGTAACACTAACCCTTTCCCCTACCCTAACCCTAACCCTAACCCTAACCTTAACCCTAACCATAACCCTAAGCCTAACCCTTACCCTTACCCTAACCCTAACCCTAAACCTAACCGTAACCCTAACCCTAACCCAACCCTTACCCTTACCCGAAACCTAACCCTAAACCTAATCCTAACCCTAACTCTAAACCTAACCCTAACCATAACCCTAAACCTTACACTAACCCTAACCTTAACCTATCCCTAACCCTAACGCTAACCCTCTCCGTTACACTTACCCTAACACTAACCCTAACCCTAACCCTAACACTAACTCTTACCCTAACCCTAATCATTACCCTAAACCTAACCCTAAACCTAACCCTAACCCTTAACCTTACTCTAACCCTAACCCTAAATCTAACCCTAACCCTAACTCTAGCCCTAACCCTTACCCTAAACCTAACCATAATTCTAACCCTAACCCTAACCCTAACCCTAACCATAACACTTACCCTTATCCTAACCCTAACTCTAACCCTAACCCGAACCCTAAACCTTACCCTTCCCTAACCCTAACCCTAACCCTAAGTTTAACCCCAACCCTAAACCTAACGGTAATCCTAACCCTTACCCTTTCCCTAATCCTAACCCTAACCTAACCCTAACCCTAACTCTAACCCTAACCTTAATGCTAACCCTAACCCTAAACCTAAACCTAACCCTTACCCTAACCATAACCTTAAGCCCAAGCCTTACCCTTTCTCTAACCCTAACCCTAACCCTAACACTAACCCTAACCCTAATCCTAACCCTCAACCTTACCATTAACCTAACCCTAACTCTAAACCTAACTCTAACCATTACCCTAACCCTAACCCCTAAGACTAACCCTACCCCTAACCCTTACCCTTACCCTAACCCTAACCCTAACCCTCAGCCTAACCCTAACACTTACCCTTGCCCTAAACCTAACCCTAAACCATAACCTAACCCTAACCCTAACCCTAACCCTTACCCTTACCATAACCCTAACCCTAACCCTAACCCTAACACTTAACCTTAGCCTAACAGTAACCCTAACCCTAACCCTTAACCTAACCCTAATCCTAACCCTAACCCTAAACCTTACCTTTACCCTAAACCTAAACCTAAACCTAACCCTAACACTTACCCTTACCCTAACCCTAACACTGACCCTAACCCTAACCTTACCCTAACCCTAACCTTAACCCCTAAACCTAACCCTAACCCTAACCTTTACCCTAACCATAACCCTAACGCTAACCCGTAACCCTAACCCTAACCCTAACACTTACCCTTACCCTAAACCTATCCCTAACCCTAACCCTAACCCATACCCTAAAACTAACACTAACCCTAACCCGAACCCTAACCCTACCCCTAACCATAATCCTAACCCTTACCCTAACCCTAACCCTAATCCTTACCCTACCCCTAACCCTAACCCTAACCTTTATCCTTTCTCTTACCCTAAAACTAACCCTAACCCTAACCCTAACCCTATCCCTAACCCTAACCCTTACCCCTACCCTAACCCTTACCCTGACCCTAACATTAACCCTAACCCTCACCCTACACCTAACCCTTATCCTTACCCTAACCCTAACCTTAACCTAACCCTAACCCTAAACCTAAGCCTAACCCTTACCATTACCCTAACCCTAAACCTAACCCTAAACCTTACCCTTACCCTAACCCTAACCCTAAACTTCATGCTAACCCTAACCTTAACTCTAACCCTAACCCTAACAATAATCCTTACCCTAAACCTAACCCTAACTCTAAGCCGAACCCTTACCCTTTCCCTAACCCTAAACCTAACCCTAACCCTATCCCTAACCCTTAACCTTACCCTAACCCTAACCCAAACCCTAACACTTACCCTTACTCTAACCCTAACCCTAACCCTAAATCTTAACCTAACCCTAACCCTAAGCCTAAGCCTAACCCTAACCCTTACCTTCACACTAACCATAACCCTAACCCTAACCCTAACACTTACCCTTACCCTAACCCTAACCCTGACCCTAACCCTAACCTTTACCCAAACCCTAACCCTAACTCTAACCCTTACCCTTACCCTAACCCTAACCCTTACCCTAACCCTAATCCTAAACCTAATACTAACCCTAACCCTAACCCCTAACCCTAACCCTAAACCTTACCCTTACCCTAACCCTAACCCTAACCCTAACCTGTAACCCTAACCCTAACCTAACCCTTTCCCTTACCCTAACCCTATCCCTAACCCTAACCCTTACCCTTACCCTAACCCTAACCCTATCCCTAACCCTAACCCTAACCCTTATCCTAACCCTAACACTAACCCTAACCCTAATCCTTACCCTAACCATAACCCTAACCCTATCCGTAACACTAACCCTTTCCCCTACCCTAACCCTAACCCTAACCCTAACCTTAACCCTAACCATAACCCTAAGCCTAACCCTTACCCTTACCCTAACCCTAACCCCAAACCTAACCGTAACCCTAACCCTAACCCAACCCTTACCCTTACCCGAAACCTAACCCTAAACCTAATCCTAACCCTAACTCTAAACCTAACCCTAACCATAACCCTAAACCTTACACTAACCCTAACCTTAACCTATCCCTAACCCTAACGCTAACCCTCTCCGTTACACTTACCCTAACACTAACCCTAACCCTAACCCTAACACTAACTCTTACCCTAACCCTAATCATTACCCTAAACCTAACCCTAAACCTAACCCTAATCCTTAACCTTACTCTAACCCTAACCCTAAATCTAACCCTAAACCTAACTCTAGCCCTAACCCTTACCCTAAACCTAACCATAATTCTAATCCTAACCCTAACCCTAACCCCTAACCCTAACCCTAACCATAACACTTACCCTTATCCTAACCCTAACTCTAACCCTAACCCGAACCCTAAACCTTACCCTTCCCTAAACCTAACCCTAACCCTAAGTTTAACCCCAACACTAAACCTAACCGTAATCCTAACCCTTACCCTTTCCCTAATCCTAACCCTAACCTAACCCTAACCCTAACTCTAACCCTAACCTTAATGCTAACCCTAACCCTAAACCTAAACCTAACCCTTACCCTAACCATAACCTTAAGCCCAAGCCTTACCCTTTCTCTAACCCTAACCCTAACCCTAACACTAACCCTAACCCTAATCCTAACCCTCAAACTTACCATTAACCTAACCCTAACTCTAAACCTAACTCTAACCATTACCCTAACCCTAACCCCTAAGACTAACCCTACCCCTAACCCTTACCCTTACCCTAACCCTAACCCTAACCCTCAGCCTAACCCTAACACTTACCCTTGCCCTAAACCTAACCCTAAACCATAACCTAACCCTAACCCTAACCCTAACCCTTACCCTTACCATAACCCTAACCCTAACCCTAACCCTAACACTTAACCTTAGCCTAACACTAACCCTAACCCTAACCCTTAACCTAACCCTAATCCTAACCCTAACCCTAAACCTTACCTTTACCCTAAACCTAAACCTAAACCTAACCCTAACACTTACCCTTACCCTAACCCTAACACTGACCCTAACCCTAACCTTACCCTAACCCTAACCTTAACCCCTAAACCTAACCCTAACCCTAACCTTTACCCTAACCATAACCCTAACGCTAACCCGTAACCCTAACCCTAACCCTAACCCTTACCCTTACCCTAAACCTATCCCTAACCCTAACCCTAACCCATACCCTAAAACTAACACTAACCCTAACCCGAACCCTAACCCTACCCCTAACCATAATCCTAACCCTTACCCTAACCCTAACCCTAATCCTTACCCTACCCCTAACCCTAACCCTAACCTTTACCCTTTCCCTTACCCTAAAACTAACCCTAACCCTAACCCTAACCCTATTCCTAACCCTAACCCTTACCCCTACCCTAACCCTAACCCTGACCCTAACATTAACCCTAACCCTCACCCTACACCTAACCCTTATCCTTACCCTAACCCTAACCTTAACCTAACCCTAACCCTAACCCTAACGCTCACCGTTACACTTACCCTAACCCTAAACCTAACCCTAAACCTTACCCTTACCCTAACCCTAACCCTAAACTTCATGCTAACCCTAACCTTAACTCTAACCCTAACCCTAACAATAATCCTTACCCTAAACCTAACCCTAACTCTAAGCCGAACCCTTACCCTTTCCCTAACCCTAAACCTAACCCTAACCCTATCCCTAACCCTTAACCTTACCCTAACCCTAACCCAAACCCTAACACTTACCCTTACTCTAACCCTAACCCTAACCCTAAATCTTAACCTAACCCTAACCCTAAGCCTAAGCCTAACCCTAACCCTTACCTTCACACTAACCCTAAACCTAACCCTAACCCTAACACTTACCCTTACCCTAACCCTAACCCTGACCCTAACCCTAACCTTTACCCAAACCCTAACCCTAACTCTAACCCTTACCCTTACCCTAACCCTAACCCTTACCCTAACCCTAATCCTAAACCTAATACTAACACTAACCCTAACCCCTAACCCTAACCCTAACCCTTACCCTTACCCTTACCCTAAACCTATCCCTAACCCTAACCCTAACCCATACCCTAATCCTAACACTAACCCTAACCCGAACCCTAACCCTAACCCTACCCCTAACCATAATCCTAACCCTTACCCTAACCCTAACCCTAATCCTTACCCTACCCCTAACCCTAACCCTAACCTTTACCCTTTCCCTTACCCTAAAACTAACCCTAACCCTAACCCTAACCCTATCCCTAACCCTAACCCTTACCCCTACCCTAACCCTAACCCTGACCCTAACATTAACCCTAACCCTCACCCTACACCTAACCCTTATCCTTACCCTAACCCTAACCTTAACCTAACCCTAATCCTAACCCTAACGCTCACCGTTACACTTACCCTAACACTAAACCTAACCCTAACCCTTACCCTAACCCTAACTCTACACTTAACTCTAACCCTAAACCTAAGCCTAACCCTTACCATTACCCTAACCCTAAACCTAACCCTAAACTTTACCCTTAACCTAACCCTAACCCTAAACTTAATGCTAACCCTAACCCTAAGTCTAACCCTAACCCTAACCCTAATCCTTACCCTAAACCTAACCCTAACTCTAAGCCGAACCCTTACCATTTCCCTAACCCTAACCCTAACCCTAACCCTAACTTACCCCTACCATAACCCTAAACCTAACCCTAACTTTAACCCTAACTTTAACCCTAACCCTAACCCTAACCCTTACCCTTACCCTAAACCTAACCCTAACCTTTATCCTAACCTTAACCCTAACCCTAACCCTAACCCTAACCCCTAACCCTAACCCTAACCTTAATGCTAACCCTAACCCTAAACCTAAACCTAACTCTTACCCTAACCCTAACTCTAACCCTAATCCTTACCCTAACCCTAACCCTAAACCTAAACCTTACCCTTACCCTAACCCTAACCCTAACCTTAATGCTAAACCTAACCTTAACCCAAAACCTAACCCTTACCCTAACCCTAACCCAAATCCTTACCCTAACCCTAACTCTAACCCTAACCCTAATCCTAAACCTTACCCTTACCTTAACCATAACTCTAACACTTAACCTAACACTAACCCTAACCCCTAACCCTAACCCTTACCCTAACCCTAACCCTAACACTATCCCTTACCCTAACCCTTACCCTAACCCTAACCCTAACACTAACTCATACCCTAACCATAACCATTATCCTAAACCTAACCCTAACCTAACCCTAACCCTTAACCTTACCCCAACCCTAACCCTAATTCTAGCCCTAACCCTTACCCTAACCCTAACCCTAATTCTAACCCTAACCCTAACCCTAACTCCTAACCCTAACCCTAACCCTAACCATAACACTTACCCTTATCCTAACCCTAACTCTAACCCAACCCTAACCCTAACACTTACCCTTACACTAATCCTAACCCTAACACATACCCTACACTTACCCTAACCCTAACCGTAACCCTAACCCTTATCATAACCGTAACCCTAACCCTAACCCCGAAACTTAACCCTAACCCTAACTCTAAACCTTACACTTACCAAAACCCTAACCCTAACCCTAACCCTTACCCTAAACCTAACCCTAACCAATAACACTAAACCTAACCCTAACCCTTACCCTTATCCTAAATCTACTCCTAACCCTAACCCTATCCCTAACACTTACCCTTACCCTAAAACTAAGACTAACCCTAATCATTAACCTAACCCTAACCCTAACCCTAAAACTAACCCTTACCCTAACCCTAACCCTAACTTTAACCCTTTCCGTTACCCTAACCCTACCCCTTAACTTATCCCCACCTCTAAACCTAAACCTAAACCTTACCCTTACCCTAACCATAACCCTAACCCTAATCCCTAACGCTAACGCTAACCCTAACCCTTACCATTATCCTAACCCTAATCCTAACCCTAACCCTATCCCTGACACTTATCCTTACCCAAAAACTAAGCCTAACCCTAATCATTACCCTAACCCTAACCATAACCCCTAACCCTAACCCTAACCCTAACTCTAACATTTACCCTTACCCTAACCCAAACCCTAACCCTAACCCTCAACCTAACCCTAACCCTAACCCTTACCCTAACCCTAACCCTAACTCTAACACTTACGTTACCCTAACCCTAACCCTTACCTTAACCCCACCTCCAAACCTGAACCTAACCCTTACCCTTACCCTAACGCTAACCCTAACCCTAAACCTAACCCTAACCCTAACCCTAACCCTAACCCTAACCCTAACCCTAACCCTCAACCTAACCCTAACCCTAACCCTTACCCTAACCCTAACCCTAACTCTAACACTTACGTTACCCTAACCCTAACCCTAACCCTAACCCTAACCCTAACCCTAACCCTTACCCTTACCCTAACGCTAACCCTAAACCTAAACCTAACCCTAACCCTAACCCTAACCCTAATCCTAACCCTAATCCTAACCCTAACAATTACCCTTACCCTAAACCTAACGCCAAACCTAAGCTTAACCCTAACCATTACCCTTACCCTTACCCTAACCTAACCCTAACCCTAAACATTACCCTTACCCTAACGATAAACTTAACCGTAACCCTAACCCTTATCCTTACCCTAACCCTAACCCTAACCCTAAGCCTAAGCCTAACCCTAACCCTTACCTTCACCCTAACCCTAACCCTAACCCTAACACTTACCCTTACCCTAACCCTAACCCTGACCCTAACCCTAACCTTACCCCAACCCTAACCCTAACCCCTAGCCCTATCCCTAACCCTTACCCTAACCCTAACCCTAACCCTAACCTGTAACCCTAACACTAACCCTAACCCTTTCCCTTACCCTAACCCTATCCCTAACCCTAACCCTTACCCTTACCCTAATCCTGTGCCTAACCCTAACCCTAACCCTTATCCTAACACTAACACTAACCCTAACCGTAATCCATACCCTAACCCTAACCCTAACCCTTACCCTTACCCTAAACCTAACCCTAACCCTAACCCTAACCCTAACCCTAAACGCTACCCTTACCGTAAAGCTAACCCTAACCCTAAACCTAACAATAACATTAACCCTAACCATAACGCGAACCCTAACACTAACCCTTAACCTTACCCAAACCCTAACCCTTGCCTTAACGCTAACCCTAAACCTTACCCTAACCCTAACCCTAACCCTAACCCTTACCCTTACCCTTACCCTAACCCTAACCCTAACCCTAACCTTAATCCCAACCCAAACCCTAACCGTAATTCTAACACTTACCCTTAACCTAATCCTAACCCTAAACCTAACCCTAAGCCTAACCCTAACCATAAACATAACCTTAATGCTAACCATAACCCTAACCATAAACCTAACCCTTACCCCAACCCTAACCTAACCCTAACCATTACCCTTACCCTAACACCTAACGCTAACACTAACCCTAACCCTTACCCTTACCCTAACCCTATCCCTAACACTAACCCTAACCCTTACCCTAAGCCTAACCCTAAACCTAACCCTAACCTTAACCCTAACACTTACCCTTACTCTAACCCTAACCCTAACCCTAACCCTTAACTTAACCCTAACCCTAAGTTTAGCCTAACCCTAAACCTTAACTTCACCCTCACCCTAACCCTAACCCTAACACTTAACCTTACCCTAACCCTAACCCTGACCCTAACCCTAACCCCTAACCCTAACCCTAACCCTTACCATACCCTAAACCTAACCCTAACCCTAACCCTTTCCATTACCCTAACCCTATCCCTATCCCTTACCCTTACCCTTACCCTAACCCTATCCCTAAACCTAACCCTAACCCTTATCCTAACCCTAACACTAACCATAACCCTAATCCTTACCCTAAACCTAACCCTAAACTTAACCCGTACCCTTTCCCTTACCATAACCCTAACCCTAACCCTAACCCTATCCCTAACCCTAACCCTTACCCCTACACTAACCCTAACCCTAACCTTAACCCTAACCATAACCCTAAACCTAACCCTTACACTTACCCTAACCCTAACCCTAAACCTAACCGTAACCCTAACCCTAACCCAACCCTTACCCTTACCCTAAACCTAACCCTAAACCTAACCCTGACCCTAACTCTAAACCTAACCCCAACCCTAACCCTAACCCTAACCCTTACCCTAACCCTAACCTTAACCTAACCCTGACCCTAACCCTAACCCTAACCCTCACCGTTACTCTTACCCTATCACTAACCCTAAACCTAACCCTTACCCTTACCCTAATCCTAACTCTAAACCTAACTCTAACCTTAACCCTAAACCTAACCCTTACTCTTACCCTAACACTAAACCTAAACCTAAAACTTACCCTTACCCTAACCCTAACTCTTACCCTAACTGTAACCCTAATCCTTACCCTAACCCTAACCCTAACCCTAAGCCGAACCCTTACCCTTTCCCTAACCCTAACGCTAACCCTAACCCTAACTTACCCCAACTCTAACCCTAACCCTAACCCTAACTTTAACCCTAACCCTAACCCTTACCCTTACCCTAACCCTAACCCTTACCCTAACCCTATCCCTAAGCCTAACACTAACCCTAACCTATACCATACACTAATCAGAAACCTAACCCTATCACTAAACCTTACCCTTACCCTAACCCTAACCCTAACCCTTATCCTAAACTTAACCCTAACCCTAACCCTAACCCATAACCCTAAACCTAACCCTAAACTTAATGCTAACGCTAAACCTAACCCTAAACCTAACCTTAATCCTAAACCTTACCCTTACCCTAACCCTAACCCTAAACATAATGCTAACCCTAACCCTAACCCTAACCATAACCATAACCATAACCCTTACCCTCTCCCTAACGCTAATCCTATCCCTAACCCTAACCAAACCCTAACCCCTAACCCTAAGCCTTACACTTACATTAACCCTACCCCTAACCCTAACCCTAACACTTACTTTAACCCTAAACTTTACCCTAACCCTAAACCTAACCCTAACCCTAAACCTTACCCTGACAGTAACCCTAACCCTAACTCTAAAACTAACGCTAAACCTAACCCTAACACTTACTCTAACCCCAACCATAACCTTTAACCTAACCCTAACCCTAACCCTAACCACTAACCCTAACGCTTACCCTAAACCTAACCCTTACACTAATCCTTACCCTTACCCTAACCCTAACCTTAACACTAACTCTTACTCTACCCCTAACCCTTACCGTAACCCTAACGCCTAAACCTAACCCTAACCATTACCCTTACCCTAACCCTAACCCTAAAACTAACCCTAACCCTTACCCTTACCCTAACACTAAGCCTAAACCTAACCCTAACAATAGCCCTAACCCGTAACCCTAACCCTAACCCTTACCCTTACCTTACCCTAACCCTAAACCTAACCCTAACCTTAATCCCAACCCTAACCCTAACCGTAATCCTAACCCTTACCCTTAACCTAATCCTAACCCTAAACCTAACCCTAAGCCTCACCCTAACCCTAAACATAACCTTAATGCTAACCCTAACCTTAACCCTAAACCTGACCCTAACCCTAACCTTACCACAACCCTAACCTTAACCCCTAACCCTAACCCTAACCCTTACCCTTACCCTAACCCTAAACCTAACCCTAACCTGTAACCCTAACCCTAACCCTAACCCTTTCCATTACCCTAACCCTATCCCTAATCCTAACCCTTACCCTTACCCTAACCCTATCCCTTACCCTAACCCTAACACTAACCATAACCCTAATCCTTACCCTAAACCTAACCCTAACCCTAACGCTTACCCTTTCCCTTACCATAACCCTAACCCTAACCCTAATCATATCCCTAACCCTAACCCTTACCCCTACCCTAACCCTAACCCTAACCTTAACCCTAACCATAACCCTAAACCTAACCCTTACCCTAACCTTAACCCTAACCCTAAACCTAACCGTAACCCTAACCCTAACCCAACCCTTACCCTTACCCTAAACCTAACCCTAAACCTAACCCTAACCCTAACTCTAAACCTAACCCCAACCCTAACCCTAACCCTAACCCTTACCCTAACCCTAACCTTAACCTAACCCTAACCCTAACCCTAACCCTCACCGTTACACTTACCCTAACACTAACCCTAAACCTAACCCTTACCCTTACCCTAACCCTAACTCTAAACCTAACTCTAACCTTAACCCTAAACCTAACCCTTACCCTTACCCTAACCCTAAACCTAAACCTAAACCTTACCCTTACCCTAACCCTAACCCTAAACTTAATGCTAACCCTAACCCTAACCCTAACCCTAACTCTTACCCTAACTGTAACCCTAATCCTTACCCTAACCCTAACCCTAACCCTAAGCCGAACCCTTACCCTTTCCCTAACCCTAACGCTAACCCTAACCCTAACTTACACCAACTCTAACCCTAACCCTAAGCCTTACCCTTTCCCTAACCCTAATCCTATCCCTAACCCTAACCAAACCCTAACCCCTAACCCTAACCCTTACACTTACACTTACACTAACCCTACCCCTAACCCTTACACTTACACTAACCCTACCCCTAACCCTAACCCTAACACTTACTTTAACCCTAAACTTTACCCTAACCCTAAACCTAACCCTAAACCTAAACCTTACCCTGACAGTAAGCCTAACCCTAACTCTAAAACTAACGCTAAACCTAACCCTAACACTTACTCTAACCCTAACCCTAACCCTTATCCTAACCCTAACACTAACCATAACCCTAATCCTTACCCTAAACCTAACCCTAAACTTAACCCTTACCCTTTCCCTTACCTTAACCATAACCCTAACCCTAACCCTATCCCTAACCCTAACCCTTACCCCTACCCTAACCCTAACCCTAACCCTAACCTTAACCCTAACCATAACCCTAAACCTAACCTTACCCTTACCCTAACCCTAACCCTAAACCTAACCGTAACCCTAACCCTAACCCAACCCTTACCCTTACCCTAAACCTCACCCCAAACCCAACCCTAACCCTAACCCTAACCCTTACCCTAACCCTAACCTTAACCTAAACCTAACCCTAACCCTAACCCTCACCGTTACTCTTACCCTAACACTAACCCTAAACCTAACCCTTACACTTACCCTAACCCTAACTCTAAACCTAACTATAACCTTAACCCTAAATCTAACCCTTACCCTTACCCTAACACTAAACCTAAACCTAAACCTTACCCTAACCCTAACCCTAACACTAAGCCGAACCCTTACCCTTTCCCTAACCCTAACGCTAACCCTAACCCTAACTTACCCCAACTCTAACCCTAACCCTAACCCTAACTTTAACCCTAACCCTAACCCTTACCCTTACCCTAACCGTAACCCTTACCCTAACCCTATCCCTAAACCTGACACTAACCCTAACCTAAACCTTACACTAATCAAAACCCTAACCCTATCCCTAAACCTTAGCCTTACCCTAACCCTAACCCTAACCCTTATCCTAAACTTAACCCTAACCCAAACCCTAACCCCTAACCCTAACCCTAACCCTAAACTTAATGCTAACCCTAAACCTAACCCTAAACCTAACCCTTACCCTAATCCTAACTCTAACCCTAATCCTTACCCTAAACCTAAACTTAACCCTAAACCTTACCCTTACCCTAACCCTAACCCTAAAAATAATGCTAACCCTAACCCTAACCCTAACCCTAACCGTAACCCTTACCCTTTCCCTAACCCTAATCCTATCCCTAACCCTAACCAAACCCTAACCCCTAACCCTAACCCTTACACTTACATTAACCCTACCCCTAACCCTAACCCTAACACTTACTTTTACCCTAAACTTTACCCTAACCCTAAACCTAACCCTAACCCTAAACCTTACCCTGACAGTAACCCTAACCCTAACTCTAAAACTAATGCTAAACCTAACCCTAACACTTACTCTAACCCTAACCATAACCTTTAACCTAACCCTAACCCTAACCCTAACCACTAACCCTAACACTTACCCTAACCCTAACCCTTTCCCTAACCCTAATCCTATCCCTAACCCTAACCAAACCCTAACCCCTAACCCTAACCCTTACACTTACATTAACCCTACCCCTAACCCTAACCCTAACACTTACTTTTACCCTAAACTTTACCCTAACCCTAAACCTAACCCTAACCCTAAACCTTACCCTGACAGTAACCCTAACCCTAACTCTAAAACTAATGCTAAACCTAACCCTAACACTTACTCTAACCCTAACCATAACCTTTAACCTAACCCTAACCCTAACCCTAACCACTAACCCTAACACTTACCCTAACCCTAACCCTTACACTAATCCTTACCCTTACCCTAACCCTAACCTTAACACTAACTCTTACACTACCCCTAACCCTTACCCTAACCCTAACGCCTAAACCTAAACCATACCATTAACCTTACCCTAACCCTAACCCTAAAACTAACCCTAACCCTCACCCTTACCCTAACACTAAGCCTAAATCTAACCCTAACAATAGCCCTAACCCGTAACCCTAACCCTAACCCTTACCCTTACCCTTACCCTAACCCTAACCCTAACCCTAACCTTAATCCCAACCCTAACCCTAACCGTAATCCTAACCCTTACCCTTAACCTAATCCTAACCCTAAACCTAACCCTAAGCCTCACCCTTACCGAAAACATAACCTTAATGCTAACCCTAACCCTAACCCTAAACCTAACCCTTACCCCAACCTTAACCTAACCCTAACCATTACCCTTACCCTAACACCTAACCCTAACACTAACCCTAACCCTTACCCTTACCCTAATCCTAACCCTAACCCTAACCCTAACCCTAACCCTAACCCTTACCCTAACCCTAACCCTAATCCTAACCCTAACCCTAACCCTAACACTTACCCTTACTCTAACCCTAACCCTAAACATAACCCTTAACCTAACCCTAACCCTAAGCCTTTGCCTAACCCTAAACCTTAACTTCACCCTAACCCTAACCCTAACCCTAACACTTACCCTTACCCTAACCCTAACCCTGACCCTAAACCTAACCTTACCACAACCCTAACCTTAACCCCTAACCCTAACCCTAACCCTTACCCTTACCCTAACCCTAACCCTAACCCTAACCTGTAACCCTAACCCTAACCCTAACCCTTTCCATTACCCTAACCCTATCCCTAACCCTAACCCTTACCCTTACCCTAACCCTATCCCTAAACCTAACCCTAACCCTTCCCCTAACCCTAACACTAACCATAACCCTAATCCTTACCCTAAACCTAACCCTAAACCTAACGCTTACCCTTTCCCTTACCATAACCCTAACCCTAACCCTAATCATATCCCTAACCCTAACCCTTACCCCTACCCTAACCCTAACCCTAACCCTAACCTTAAACCTAACCGTAACCCTAACCCTAACCCAACCCTTACCCTTACCCTAAACCTAACCCTAAACCTAACCCTAACCCTAACTCTAAAACTAACCCCAACCCTAACCCTAACCCTAACCCTAACCTTAACCTAACCCTAATCCTAACCCTAACCCTCACCGTTACACTTACCTAACACTAACCCTAAACCTAACCCTTACCCTTACCCTAACCCTAACTCTAAACCTAACTCTAACCTTAACCCTAAACCTAACCCTTACCCTTACCCTAACCCTAAACCTAAACTTAAACCTTACCCTTACCCTAACCCCAACCCTAAACTTAATGCTAACCCTAACCCTAACCCTAACCCTAACTCTTACCCTAACTGTAACCCTAATCCTTACCCTAACCCTAACCCTAACCCTAAGCCGAACCCTTACCCTTTCCCTAACCCTAATGCTAACCCTAACCCTAACTTACCCCAACTCTAACCCTAACCCTAACCCTTACCCTTTCCCTAACCCTAATCCTATCCCTAACCCTAACCAAACCCTAACCCCTAACCCTAACCCTTACACTTACACTAACCCTACCCCTAACCCTAACCCTTACACTTACACTAACCCTACCCCTAACCCTAACCCTAACACTTACTTTAACCCTAAACTTTACCCTAACCCTAAACCTAACCATAACCCTAAACCTTACCCTGACAGTAACCCTAACCCTAACTCTAAAACTAACGCTAAACCTAACCCTAACACTTACTCTAACCCTAACCATAACCTTTAACCTAACCCTAACCCTAACCCTATCCACTAACCCTAACGCTTACCCTAACCCTAACCCTTACACTAATCCTTACCCTAACCCTTATCCTAACCCTAACCTTAACACTAACTCTTACTCTACCCCTAACCCTTACCCTAACCCTAACCCAAAAACTAACTCTAACCCTTACCCTTAACCTAACACTAACCCTAAACCTAACCCTAACAATAACCCTAACCCCTAACCCTAACCCTAAACCTAACCCTAACCCTTACCCTTATCCTAACCCTAAACCTAACCCTAATCCTAACACTTACCCTTACCCAAAACCTAACCTTAACCCTAACACTTACCCTTACTCTAACCCTAACCCTAACCCTAACCCTTACCCTTACCCTAACCCTAAACCTAAACCTAAACCTTACCCTTACCCTAACCCTAACCCTAAACTTAATGTTAACCCTAACCCTAAACCTAACACTTACTCTTACCCTAACTGTAACCCTAATCCTTACCCTAACCCTAACCCTAACCCTAAGCCGAACCCTTACCCTTTCCCTAACCCTAACGCTAACCCTAAACCTAACTTACCCAAACTCTAACCCTAACCCTAACCCTTACCCTTTCCCTAACCCTAATCCTATCCCTAACCCTAACCACACCCTAACCCCTAACCCTAACCCTTACACTTACACTAACCCTACCCCTAACCCTAACCCTAACACTTACTTTTACCCTAAACTTTACCCTAACCCTAAAACTAACCCTAACCCTAAACCTTACCCTGACAGTAACCCTAACCTAACTCTAAAACTAACGCTAAACTTAACCCTAACACTTACTCTAACCCTAACCATAACCTTTAACCTAACCCTAACCCTAACCCTAACCACTAACCCTAACGCTTACCCTAACCCTAACGCTTACACTAATCCTTACCCTAATCCTTACCCTAACCCTAACCTTAACACTAACTCTTGCTCTACCTCTAACCCTTACCCTAACCCTAACGCCAAAACCTAACCCTAACCATTACCCTTACCCTAACCCTAACCCTAAAACTAACCCTAACCCTTACCCTTACCCTAACACTAACCCTAAACCTAACCCTAACAATAACCCTAACCCCTAACCCTAACCCTAACCCTTACCCTTACCCTTACCCTAACCCTAACCCTAACCCTAACACTTAACCTTACTCTAAACCTAACCCTAAACCTAACCCTTAACCTAACCCTAACCCTAAGCCTTAGCCTAACCCTAAACCTTAACTTCACCCTAACCCTAACCCTAACCCTAACCCTAACACTTACCCTTACCCTAACCCTAACCCTGACCCTAACCCTAACCATACCGCAACCATAACCCTAACCCCTAACCCTAATCCTAACCCTTAAACTTACCCTAACCCTAACCCTAACCCTAACCCTAACCTGTAACCCTAACCCTAACCCTAACCCTTTCCATTACCCTAACCCTATCCCTAACCCTAACCCTTACCCTTACCCTAACCCTATCCCTAAACCTAACCCTAACCCTTATCCTAACCCTAACACTAACCATAACCCTAATCCTTACACTAAACCTAACCCTAACCCTAACCCTTACCCTTCCCCTTACCATAACCCTAACCCTAAACCTAACCCTAATCATATCCCTAACCCTAGCCCTTACCCCTACCCTAACCCTAACCCTAACCCTAACCTTAACCCTAACCATAACCCTAAACCTAACCCTTTCCCTTACCCTAACCCGAACCCAAAACCTAACCGTAACCCAACCCTTACCCTTACCCTAAACCTAACCCTAAACCTAACCCTAACCCTAACTCTAAACCTAACCCCAAACCTAACCCTAACTCTAACCCTTACCCTAACCCTAACCTTAACCTAACCCTAACCCTAACCCTCACCGTTACACTTACCCTAACACTAACCCTAAACCTAACCCTTACCCTTACCCTAACCCTAACTCAAAACCTAACTCTAACCTTAACCCTAAACCTAACCCTTACCCTTACCCTAACCCTAAACCTAAACCTAAACCTAAACCTTACCCTTACCCTAACCCTAACCCTAAACTTAATGCTAACCCTAACCCTAACCCTAACTCTTACCCTAACTGTAACCCTAATCCTTACCCTAACCCTAACCCTAACCCTAAGCCGAACCCTTACCCTTTCCCTAACCCTAACGCTAACCCTAACCCTCACTTACCCCAACTCTAACCATAACCCTAACCCTAACTTTAACCCTAACCCTAACCCTTACACTTACCCTAAACCTAACCCTTACCCTAACCCTATCCCTAAATCTAACACTAACCCTAACCTAAACCTTACACTAATCAGAACCCTAACCCTATCCCTAAACCTTACCCTTACCCTAACCCTAACCCTAACCCTTATCCTAAACTTAACCCTAACCCTAACCCTAACCCCTAACCCTAAACCTAACCCTAAACTTAATGCTAACCCTAAACCTAACCCTAAACCTAACCCTTACCCTAACCCTAACTCTAACCCTAATACTTACCCTAAACCCAACCTTAACCCTAAACCTTACCCTTACCCTAACCCTAACCCTAAACATAATGCTAACCCTAACCCTAACCCGAACCCTAACCCTTACCCTAACCCTATCCCTAACCAGAATCCTTACCCTAACCCTAACTCTAAACCTAACCCTTAACCTAACCCTTACCCTTTCCCTAACCCTAATCCTATCCCTAACCCTAACCAAACCCTAACCCCTAACCCTAACCCTTACACTTACACTACCCCTACCCCTAACCGTAACCCTAACACTTACTTTAACCCTAAACTTTACCCTAACCCTAAACCTAACCCTAACCCTAAAGCTTACCCTGACAGTAACCCTAACCCTAACTCTAAAACTAACGCTAAACCTAACCCTAACACTTACTCTAACCCTAACCATAACCTTTAACCTAACCCTAACCCTAACCCTAACCACTAACCCTAACGCTTACCCTAACCCTAACCCTTACACTAATCCTTACTCTAACCCTTATCCTAACCCTAACCTTAACACTAACTCTTACTCTACCCCTAACCCTTACCCTAACCCTAACGCCTAAACCTAACCCATACCATTACCCTTACCCTAACCCTAACCCAAAAACTAACCCTAACCCTTACCCTTACCCTAACACTAACCCTAAACCTAACCCTAACAATAACCCTAACCCCTAACCCTAACCCTAAACTTAACCCTAACCCTTACCCTTATCCTAACCCTAAACCTAACCCTAACCCTAACACTTACCCTTACCCAAACCCTAACCCTAACCCTAACACTTACCTTTACCCTAACCCTAACCCTTAGCCTCACCCTAAGCCTAACCCCTAACCCTAAACCTAACCCTAACTCTAAATCTAACCCTTACCCTTACCCTAACCCTAACCCTAACCCCTAACCCTAACCCTAAACCTTAACCTTATCCTATCCCTAATCCTAACCCTTACCCTAACCCTACCACTTAACCTTAACCTAACCCTAACCCTAACCCTTACCCTAAACCTAACCCTAACCCTAACCCCTAACCCTAACCCTAACCCTAACCCTAACTCTAAAACTTACTCTTACCCTAACCCTAACCATAACCATAACCCTAACCCTTACCCTAAACCTAACCCTTACCCTAACCCTAATCCTAACCCTAAACCTAACACCTAACCCTAACCCTAAACCTCTCCCTAAACCTAACTCTAAACCTAACCCTTAACCTAACCCTAACCCTAATCCTTACCTTACCCTAAACCTAACCCTTACCTTAACCCCAACTCTAAACCTAACTCTAACCCTTACCCTTACCCTAACCCTAACCCTAACACCTAACCCTAACCGTAACCATAACCCCAACATTACACTTACCCTAACCCTAAACCTAACCCTAACCCTAACTCTTACCCTCACGCTAACCCTAACCCCAAACCTAACCCTAATCCTAACCCTTACCCTTACCCTAACCCTAAACCTAACCCTAACCCTAATCCTAAACATTACCCTTAACCTTACCCTAAACCTAACCCTAACCCTAATCCCTAACCCTGACTCAAACACTAATCCTTCCGCTGACACAAACCCTAAACCTAAACCTAACCCTAACCCTAAACCTAACACTAACCCTAACCCTAACCGTAACCCTAAATCTTACCCTTACACTAAACCTAATCCTAACCCTTACCCTAACCCTAGCCCTAAACCTTTCCCTTGCCTTAAGCCTAACCCTAACCCTAACTCTAAACCCTAACCCTAATCCTGACCCTAAATCTAAACCTTACCCTAACCCTTACCCTTACCCTAACCCTAACCCTAAACCTGCCGGGGCCAGCCGGCAGCAAACCGGGGTTCGCGGATTGGGATTCCTGAAATAGGGGCAAGGACTAGGAAAAAATAGAAGAGAGACAAACAGATGGAGTTCGGGAGGAGTACAGCCCAAGTCAGCAGTCCAAGAAGGCTGTGAGCTCCAGACTGCCGCCTAAGACTCTCTCGTTTATTTTAAGTTCCGACCTTAAATACTCTTCTTAAAACTTGGAGTTGCCAGAGGCTACATTCATACAAAATAGTAAACAAATCACATATAGGATAAATGAGAAAGGATTAACATTGCTTAAAGTCATCATGATAAGAACTGATTGACTTTGCTTAAAGTCATCCTGATCAGAGTTACTTCCTTGTGTATACAGTTGTGTAGGTCCAAGGTCAGGTCCAAGGTCATTGACCCCACAGTCGGTCCCCAACATCTCCCCCGTCTGTCTTTTAAAAGATGCGGTCTTGCTTGTCTTGGGTTGGGTGGATCGCTGACTCTGCCTTACCCGTCATGGGGAACTTCTTCAGATCAAGCTGAAGGCCCTGTCTTAGGTTGGTCAGAGAGCGTCCCCTCTTATCCCATCCTTGACTGCGATTCCTCTCGGGGGGGAATTCATCCATCTGGGGCTTAGATCTGCGGAGTTGTTCGATTGGTGACTGTTGCAGATGTGACCATTGGACGGCTACTGGCCATAGGTGTTGATTTGTTCCCAACCATAGCTTCAGTTGTCACTTTACTTGGAGTAGAAACAACAGCAGTTGGCTTGATATTGGCTGTTGGTGGATCTGAAGTGCTGGCAATTCCTCATTCTTCAGAAGCTGCAGTCGTTTTCAACGCAATTCCTCATTCTTCAGAAGCTGCAGTCGTTTTCAACGTGATCAGTCTCTGCTGTTCTGGGACCTTACTAGTAGGTTCTTGAGGCTCTTTTCTCTGCTCCAAGTGCCTCCCTTTATGATCTCGGAGTTCTCTCTCCAATCTACTGATTCGACCTTCTTAATGGGACTTAAGAGCTGTCATACAATCATCAAGTACATTTTTTTTTTGATCTAACATTCCATTCTCCCCCCTCTTTAAAACAATGCAATAATTCAAACATAAATGATTTTCTTGATTAAACCTTGAACATGTTCACTCACTCATTCACACACATTCATACTCAAAGATTTTAAAGTGCACAAAATTAATATTGGCCATTCATTTTCCGGAAGTTTGTGTCAAGAGAGCTTTGCCAATTTTACTCTTGCAGGTGAGAACCAGGTTCAAAACAAAACTTTAGAAAAAACATAAGGATCCATATTTAAAACTGGTACCAATTTCAAAGACAAAACTGGACAAGAAAAAATATGTAACATGAACAAGACAAAGAAACGGAGACTTTTACACTTAACACAAAAACATGAATTCAGGTCTTTTCTGCATTACTGGATGCATTACTGGAGGGTTGGGGGTGAAGGTCCAGTGGGTCGCTGCTTGGATGACCACTGTCACTCTCCACAATCCGAACATAGCGTTCGGGCAGCCAGCGGGCATCATTTTCTTCCTGTGAGAAAACACATACATGCCCTCTACCCCAGGTTAGAACAGGATCTGGTCCGTGCCAAGCACCAGTTAGGGGATCCTTCCATTTTACTAAGGCAAAAGCACGCTGCTCTCTTTTTTCCCAGAATCGCTGAGCAGCAGATAAATTATTTGAATCCAGATTCAAAAAATTTAAAACAAATAAAGCATGATTAAGTATATTCACAGGGGTAGCGGGATACGACTCTCCTTTCTGTATTTTAGCAATTTGATGTTTTAATAATCCATTAGCTCTCTCCACGATGCCTTGACCTTGAGGATTGTAAGGAATGCCTGTAATATGAGTGATATTATAAGAATGGCAGAAGGACTGAAATGCTTGGCCTGCATAGCCAGGGCCATTATCTGTTTTTATTTGCGAGGGAATCCCCATCACAGCAAAACATCGAATGCAGTGAGAAATACAATGTTTAGTAGCTTCCCCAGCAAGGGGGGTGGCTAGGATAAAATTAGAATAAGTATCTACAGTAACATGAACATATTTTAATCGGCCAAATGATGGAACATGTGTGACATCCATCTGCCAAATGTGATTAGAAAGCAGTCCTCGTGGATTTATACCTAAATGAGGAGCTGGTGAGAAGGGCACACAGTTGGAGCAAGTTTTAACTATTTGACGTGCCGCTTCTCTAGATAATTTAAACTGTCGGCGCAAGGCTCGGCTGTTTTGATGATGGATGGCATGTGACTGCTTAGCAAGTTCAACTTGAGTTAAATAAACTCTGGTGGAAGAATCAGTAACTGCGTTACCCTCACTTAAAGGGCCAGGAAGATTAGTGTGAGCTCGAATGAAGCCAAAAAAACAGGGGTGGTTGCGAGAACAAAGCAAAGTTTGTACTTGGCGAAATTGGGTTTGGATATTGGAGTTAGTAGTTCCAATAAAGGGAACAGTTTCTATGACTTGAAGAGCACGAATTACATATTGGCTGTCTGAGTATAAGTTAAAGGGCTCGTCTTGTAACAGGACGAGTGCTTGTAAAACAGCCTCTAACTCTACCTCTTGGGCGGAGGTAAAACCCGTAACCCAAGATTGAGTTTTCCCATTAATGGTCAAAGCAGCCGTTCCATTAGAGGATCCGTCTGTAAATACTAAAGCGGCAGAAGATAAAGGCGAGGCCCGTACTATGGAAGGAAATAGGAACGTATGACACGCAGCAAATTGGAGGAGTTTGTTAGATGGGTAGTGATGCAAAATTTTTCCCGTATAATTGGCCCAAGCAATGGCCCAAGAATCGCAATGGGCGAATAGCCAATCTTGTTGTTGTGAATTATATGGGACACAGATAAAATGAGGTTCCTGACCTAAATATTTACGGGAATCCACTCGGCACATATGTATCAGATTAGCTACCAATTCGTAGTAGGGGGTCAGCACTTTGCCGGGTGTTGATGGTAGATAAAGCCATAAAAGTGGGCCATCCTGCCACAATACAGCAGTTGGGGAGTGACAAGTAGCTAAAATGTAAACTCCCCATGGTTTAGAGTAGTCACAATAGTTCACTTGTTGCTGGGAAATTGCCTTTTCTACGATTTGGATGGCCCTCTCGGCGTCGGGATTTAAATTGCGCAAGGATGTAGGGTTGGTATCTCCTTTTAAGAGATCAAAGAGGGGTTTTAACTCTCCAGTGGACAGCTTTAAATAAGGCCGAAGCCAATTTATATCTCCTAAAAATTGCTGAAAATCATGAAGAGTTCTTAAGTGTGAAGTTTTTAATTGTATTTTTTGGCTTTTAAAATAGTGTGGGCCTAATATATGGCCTAAATACGTAAAAGGGGGATGTTCCTGAACCTTTTCAGCTGCTATTATAAGGCCAAAGCGACTCAGATCTTGCTTTAGTTGTCCAAAGGCTTGTCGTACGACGGTAGGGTCAGAACAAGCCAACAAGATGTCGTCCATATAATGAACAATATAAACAGAAGAGAATTTTTCACGGGTGGAAGAAATGGCTCTAGCTACAAAACTTTGACATAAAGTTGGGCTATTTGCCATGCCCTGTGGGAGCACAAGCCAGTGATATCGCTTCATGGGTTCTTTAAAATTAACAGAGGGGACGCTGAAGGCAAAGCGCTTACAGTCTTGAGGCGCCAGGGGTATAGTATAGAAACAATCCTTCAAATCTATAATAATCTTATAAGTATCCTTTGGGATTGCCATGGGGGAAGGCAAGCCGGGCTGTAAGGCTCCCATCAGTTCCATAGTTGCATTTATCTTTCTCAGATCCTGTAACAGCCTCCATTTACCTGACTTTTTCTTTATAACAAAAATTGGAGAATTCCATGGAGAGTTAGAAGGGGCCACATGTCCCAAGTCTATCTGTTCCTGTACCAGCTGCTGAACTGCAATGATCTTTTCTAGAGAAAGAGGCCACTGTTCGACCCATACCGGTTCTTCCGAGAGCCAATTTATGGGATCAGCATGAGGGGCAGGACAAACAACAGCCCCCGTTAAAGAATACCCTAATCCTTGCCTCGCGGGGTGAGACTGGGGTTGGAGTGGCTCTAGCTCCCCCTGTGCTGCTCGGCCTAGTCCCCTAAAGGGGAGGAGGCCTTGATCAAGTAACTGCTTAGTGACCGCAGCACTAGGACTAAACATATACACTCCCATTTTTTCCATGATATCACGACCCCATAAATTAATTGGCAGATGATCCAAGACAAATGGCTGAAAATGACCGGAGTGCCCTTCCTCATCTCTCCAAACAAGGATCGCACTGCTCTGCTGTGGGTCAGTTGCTTGCCCAATCCCCTGTAGGGAAGTCATAGAGGTTGTCAGGGGCCATTGGGCTGGCCAATGCTTTTTAGATATTACAGACACATCCGCTCCTGTGTCTAATATTCCTTTAAAGGGTTTTTCTTGTATAAATATAGTCATCTCAGGCCTCTCTTGTTTTATGCTTTGTACCCAATAGATATCAGAGGATCCAAATCCTCTCTGTCCGCATGGGGCAGAAGAATTAGCAGTCTCCCCATGAGATAAAGGCACAAGTATTAGTTGTGCTAATTTTTGACCGGCTGGGATTGATACTACGTGTTTCGGGGCAGAGGCCATAACTTTGATTTCTCCAGTGAAATCCTGGTCAATTTTGCCAGGTGTAATCTGTATCCCTTTAAGGGCTGAGCTACTTCGCCCTAACAGCAATCCAGCCACTCCCGGGGGAAGGGGGCCGAAGACCCCCGTGGGGAGAGCTTGTGTCCCCATCTCTGGGGTCAATACTGAGCAGGTGGAGGAACAGAGGTCCAATCCTGCGCTGCCTGGGGTGGCACGGAAGAGGCTGGAGACTGATTTTGGGGGGTTGTTAGAAGATTTACTTGTGGCCGAGAAGAGGGAGGGACTGCCCCATGGTTTTGCGGGGCCAGAGGCTGGCCCCTTCTCCAGTTTCCCGAAAGCGGGCGGCCATTGCGATCTGTTCTTGACCTGCAATCTTTAGCCCAGTGCTTCCCTTTACCACAGCGTGGACATGTGCCAGGTAATTTTTCTCTCTTTAACCTGGCCTGGCGTGGGCATTGCGTCATCCAATGTCCTATTTGTCCACAAGAGAAGCAACGCCCTGGGGGTCTAGCAGCCCGGGCCTCTGGCCTCTGGCCTCTATATTTTAGAAATTCAGTAGCAGTCTTTCCTTGAGGAGCGGCGGCTAAAGTAAGGCCTTGTACATGGGAGGGTCCAATATCAGCACATAGTGAAATAAAGTCCGTGATTCCTCCCTTATTCCTATGGGGTCTGATAGCCGCCTGACAGGCGGCGTTGGCATTTTCATAGGCTATGTGTCTAACTATAATATTCCTTGCGTTCTCATCTTGTACTAGGTGGTCTGCAGTCTCCATTAATCGAGACAAAAATTCTAGATAAGGTTCATTTGGTCCCTGTTTAACTTCTACTAAATTTTTTGTACGATTGGAATTACGTAACCTTTTCCAAGCCTCTCTCGCCGCAGCATTTATTTGTAAATAGGCTTCCTTTGCATAACCCAATTGATCTTCGGTGTTTTTATAGATTCCCTCTCCTAACAACTGATCAAAAGTGTAAGGCAGGTTCTTAGACCTATTTGTTTCAATTTTAGCCCGACACTCTGCAGTGAACTCTGTCTCCCATAATAAGTACTCTCCCGCACTAAGGCATGCTCTGGCAAGCCGCTTCCAGTCATTTGGGCATACAATACCAGCACACGCGGCCTCTAATATTACTTGAGTAAAAGGGGCAGTTGGCCCATATTGGGAGCAGGCACTCTTTAAATCCTGCAATAGTTTAACAGTAAAAGGTTGATGGTATACTTGTTCATCCTGATCAACTAAACTAGGGAAGCATCGAGGCTCTGAAATATCTTCCCTCTCTCTAGCAGCCTGAGCCAGGTTTAATTGCGATGCACTGTGCCTGGTTGTAGTGCCTGTTAAAAGGGACTTATTGCTAGGGCCTTTAGGCTTGAAAGGTTGGAAAAGGGATTGAGGCCGTAAGGCTGCAGCCGGAGGCGGTGGGTGTGAGGGATAGGATTTAGAATCAGAAACCATAGTGGCCTGAGGGTCATATCTCCTTCCTACTTCTGGAGGGGCTCTCTGCTCTATCCCCATTTTAGATAGTAGATGTAGCATTTCTTCTAACCTCTTTTCTATTGTAGCTATCCGGTCCTCCATCGGCTCATCATAACTTTCCTCCCTCATATTAAAATTTGAATTCTGATACTCAATATCTACTGGTTGTTGTTCCCTTTTCAAGATCTCACTTAGACTCTCTTGGGCTGCGGCATATGGCTCAGTCTCAGGTTTTTCAGAAGGGTCCTTTAATTCATAAAGTTCCCTTAATTCAAATTCAGCATTCTCATGTTCAGGATCTATGCCTTCACTTACTAAATTATATACATCAATAGCCTCTACTGGGGTCTTTTCGGGGCCATATACATTATAATAATCTTTAATTCTTTTTCCTATCCCCTGCCAGGCTTTTTGGAATTCCTCCTCTATAGACCCCGGGCATGCCTCCTCGAGAAACTGTAGGAAGCTCTGAAGCACCCCTTTTTCCAACCACATTCCGTGGGCTTCAAGTAGGCCTGTTAAGATCGGTAAATATGACATATAGCTATTAACTTGACCCATAATTTTTTCTCCTGACTATACACTCTCCTAATAGTCCTACGATGTGTTACTCACCACAGGGGGGGTCCTTCGCCTTCGTCCCAGATTATCAGGGTCCCTGTTCGGGCGCCAGTTGCCGGGGCCAGCCGGCAGCAAACCGGGGTTCGCGGATTGGGATTCCTGAAATAGGGGCAAGGACTAGGAAAAAATAGAAGAGAGACAAACAGATGGAGTTCGGGAGGAGTACAGCCCAAGTCAGCAGTCCAAGAAGGCTGTGAGCTCCAGACTGCCGCCTAAGACTCTCTCGTTTATTTTAAGTTCCGACCTTAAATACTCTTCTTAAAACTTGGAGTTGCCAGAGGCTACATTCATACAAAATAGTAAACAAATCACATATAGGATAAATGAGAAAGGATTAACATTGCTTAAAGTCATCATGATAAGAACTGATTGACTTTGCTTAAAGTCATCCTGATCAGAGTTACTTCCTTGTGTATACAGTTGTGTAGGTCCAAGGTCAGGTCCAAGGTCATTGACCCCACAGTCGGTCCCCAACATAAACCTACCTCTAACCCTAACCCTAAGCTAACCCTTACCCTTATCCTAACCCTAAACATAACCCTAAAACTTACCCTTACCCTAACCCTAACCCTAACCCTTACATTTACACTAACCGTAATCCTATCTCTTACCCTTAGCCTTACCCTAAACCTAAACCTAACCCTAAACCTTACCCTTACCCTAGCCCTATCCCTAACCCTAACCCTTACCCTTACCCTAACCCTAACCCTAACTCTAACCCTTACCATTACCCTAACCCTAAGCCTAAGCCTAAGCCTAACCCTAACACTTACCCTTACCTAACCCTAACCGTAACCCTAAACCTAACCCTAACCCTAACCCTTACCCTTACCCTTACCCTAACCCTATCCCTAACCCTAAGCCTAAGCCTAACCCTAACCCTTACCTTCACCCTAACCCTAACCCTAACCCTATCCCTAACACTTACCCTTACCCTAACCCTAACCCTGACCCTAACCCTAACCTTACCCCAACCCTAACCCTAACCCCTAACCCTATCCCTAACCCTTAACCTTTCCCTAACCCTAACCCTAACCCTAACCTGTAACCCTAACCCTAAACCTAACCCTTTCCCTTACCCTAAACGTATCCCTAACCCTAACCCTTACCCTTACCCTAATCCTATCCCTAACCCTAACCCTAACCCTTATCCTAACACTAACACTAACGCTAACCCTAATCCTTACCCTAACCCTAACACTAACCCTAACCCTTACCCTTACCTTACCCTAAACCTTACCCTAACCCTAAACATTAACCTTACCCTTACCCTAAACCGAACCCTAACCCTAACACCTAACCCTAACCCTAACCCTTACCCTTACCATAATCCTAACCCTAACCTTAACCCTAACCCTAACACTAACCCTAAACCTAACCCTTACCCTAACAATAACCCTAAACTTAACCCTAACACCTACCCTTACCGTTACTCTAACCCTAAACCTAAACCTAACCATAACACTACCATAAACCTAACGCTAACCCTAACACTAACCCTTACCCTTACCCAAACCCTAACCCTTGCCTTAACGCTAACCCTAAACCTTACCCTAACCCTAACCCTATCCCTAACCCTAACCCTTACCCTTACCCTTACCCTAACCCTAACCCTAACCCTAACCTTAATCCCAACCCTAACCATAACCATAATCCTAACATTTACCCTTAACCTAATCCTAACCCTAAACCTAACCCTAAGCCTAACCCTAACCCTAAACATAACCTTAATGCTAACCCTAACCCTAACCCTAAACCTAACCCTTACCCCAACCCTAACCTAAACCTAACCATTGCCCTTACCGTAACCCCTAACCCTAACCCTAACCCTAACCCTTACCCTTACTCTAACCCTAACCCTAACCCTAACCCTAACCCTTAACCTAACCCTAAGCCTAAGCCTAAGCCTAACCCTAACCTTTACCTGCAACCTAACCCTAACCCTAAACCTAACACTTACCCTTACCCTAACCCTAACCCTGACCCTAACCCTAACCTTACCGCAACCCTAAACCTAACACCTAACCCTAACCCTAACCCTTACCCTACCCTATCCCTAACACTAACCCTAACCCTAACCTGTAACCCTAACCCTAACCCTAACCCTAAGCCTTTCCATTACCCTAACCCTATCCCTAACCCTAACCCTTATCCTTACCCTAACCCTATCCCTAAACCTAACCCTAGCACTTATCCTAACCCTAACACTAACCCTAACCCTAATCCTTACCCTAAACCTAACCCTAACCCTAAACCTTACCCTTTCCCTTACCCTAACCCTAACCCTAACCCTAACCCTAACCCTAAACCTATCCCTAACCCTAACCCTTAACCCTACCCTAACCCTAACCCTAACCCTAACCTTAACCCTAACCATAACCCTAAACCTATACCTTACCCTTACATTAATCCTAACCCTAATCCTAACCGTAACCCTAACCCTAACCCAACCCTTACCCTTACCCTAAACCTAACCCTAAACCTAACCCTTACTCTAACTGTAAACCTAACCATAACCCTAGCCCTAACCCTTACCCTAACCCTAACTTTAACCTAACCCTAACACTAACCCTAACCCTAACCCTCACCGTTACACTTACCCTAACACTAACCCTAACCCTAACACTTACACTTACCCTAACCCTAACTCTAAACCTAACTCTAACCTTAACCCTAAACCTAACCCTTACCCTTACCCTAACCCTAAACCTAAACCTGAACCTTACCCTTACCCTAACCCTAACCCTAAACTTAATGCTAACCCTAACCCTAACCCTAACTCTTACCCTAACTGTAACCCTAATCCTTACCCTTACCCTAACCCTAAACCTAACCTTAACCCTAATCCTAAACATTAACCTTAACCTTACCCTAAACCTAACCCTAACCCTAACCCCTAACCCTAACTCAAACACTAATCCTTCCGCTTACACTAAACCTAACCCTAACACTTACCCTAACCCTAACCCTAACCCTAAACCTAACACTAACCCTAACCCTAACCCTAACCCTAAATCTTACCTTCACCCTAAACCTAACCCTAACCCTTACCCTAACCCTAACCCTAACCCTAAACCTTTCCCTTGCCTTAACCCTAACCCTAACCCTAACTCTAACCCCTAACCCTAATCCTAACCCTAAATCTAAACCTTACCCTAATCCTTACCCTTACCCTAACCCTAACCCTAAACCTAACTCTAACCCTAACACTAAGCCTAACCCTTACCCTTACCCTAACCCTAAACCTAACCCTAAACCTTATCCTTACCCTAACCCTAAACCTAACCCTAACCCTTATATTTACCCTAACCGTAATCCTAACCCTTACCCTTACCCTTACCCTAACCCTAAACCTAACCCTAAACCTTACCCTTACCCTAACCCTAACCCTAACCCTAACCCTTACCCTTACCCTAACCCTAACCCTAACCCTAACCTTTACCATT
The DNA here is from genome assembly GCA_024803745.1 of Megascapheus bottae. Taxonomy (NCBI): domain Eukaryota; kingdom Metazoa; phylum Chordata; class Mammalia; order Rodentia; family Geomyidae; genus Megascapheus; species Megascapheus bottae. The sequence goes on along the minus strand of JANJXV010000047.1, from coordinate 3,330,070 downwards.
ACCTTAACCCTAACCCTAACCCTAACTTTAACCCCAACCTTAAACCTAACCGTAATCCTAACCCTTATTCTTTCGCTAATACTAACCCTAACCTAACCCTAACCCTAAACCTAACCCTTACCCTAACCATAACCTTAACCCCAAACCTTACCCTTTCCCTAACCATAACCCTAACCCTAACACTGACCCTAACCCTAATCCTAAACCTCAACCTTACCCTTAACCTAACCCTACCCTAAACCTAACCGTAACCATTACCTTAACCCTAACACCTAACCCTGACCCTAACCCTAAACCTTACCCTTACCCTAAACCTAACCCTAACCCTAAGCCTAACCCTAACACTTACCCTCACCCTAACCCGAACCCTAACCCAAAACCTAACCCTAACCCTAACCCTAACCGTTACCCTTACCCTAAACCTAACCCTAACCCTAAACCTAACCCTAACACTTACCCTTACCCTAACCCTAACCCTAACCCTTAACCTAACCCTGACCCTAACCCTAACCCTAACCCTTACCTTTACCCTAACCCTCACCCTAAACCTAATCCTAACACTTACCCTTACCCTAATCCTAACCCTGACTCTAACCCCAACCTTACCCTAACCCTAACACTAAGCCCTAAACCTAACCCTAACCCTTCAGCTTACCCTAACCCTAAGCTTGACTCTAACCCTAAACTTAACCCTAACCCATAACCCTAACCCTAACCTTAACCCTTACCCTTACCCTAAACCTATCCCTAACCCTAACCCTAACCCTAACTCTAAACCTAACCCTAACCCTAACCCTAACCCTAACCCTTACCCTAACCCTAACCTTAACCTAACCCTAACCCTAATCCTAACCCTCACCATTACACTTACCCTAACACTAACCCTAACCCTAACCCTTAACCTTACCCTAACCCTAACTCTAAACCTAACTCTAACCCAACCCTAAGCCTACGCCTTAACCTTACCCTAACCCTAAACCTAACCCTAAACCTTACCCTTACCCTAACCCTAACCCTAAACTTAATGCTAACCCTAACCCTAACCCTTAACCTAACCCTGACCCTAACCCTAACCCTAACCCTTACCTTTACCCTAACCCTCACCCTAAACCTAATCCTAACACTTACCCTTACCCTAATCCTAACCCTGACTCTAACCCCAACCTTACCCTAACCCTAACACTAAGCCCTAAACCTAACCCTAACCCTTCAGCTTACCCTAACCCTAAGCTTGACTCTAACCCTAAACTTAACCCTAACCCATAACCCTAACCCTAACCTTAACCCTTACCCTTACCCTAAACCTATCCCTAACCCTAACCCTAACCCTAACTCTAAACCTAACCCTAACCCTAACCCTAACCCTAACCCTTACCCTAACCCTAACCTTAACCTAACCCTAACCCTAATCCTAACCCTCACCATTACACTTACCCTAACACTAACCCTAACCCTAACCCTTAACCTTACCCTAACCCTAACTCTAAACCTAACTCTAACCCAACCCTAAGCCTACGCCTTAACCTTACCCTAACCCTAAACCTAACCCTAAACCTTACCCTTACCCTAACCCTAACCCTAAACTTAATGCTAACCCTAACCCTAACCCTAATCCTTACCCTAACCCTAACCCTAACCCTAACCCTAGGCCGAACCCTTACCCTTTCCCTAACCCTAATCCTTACCCTAACCCTAACTCTAAACCTAACCCTTACACTGACCCTTACCCTTTCCATAACCCTAATCCTAACCCTAACCCTAACCAAACCCTAACCCCTAACCCTAACCCTTACACTTACACTAACCCTACCCCTAACCCTAACCCTAACACTTACATTAACCCTAACTTTACCCTAACCCTAAAGCTAACCCTAACCCTAACTCTAAACCTAACGCTAACCCTAACCCTAACACTTACCCAAACCCTAACCCTAACCCTTAACGTAAACCTAACCCTAACCACTAAGCCTAACGCTTACCCTAAACCTAACCCTAACACTAATCCTTACCCTAACCCTTACCCTAACCCTAACCTTAACACTAACTCTTAACCTAACCCTAACCCTTACCCTAATCCTAACCCTAAACCTATCCCTAACCATTACCCTTACCCTAACCCGAACCCTAAATCTAACCCTAACCTAACCCTAACCCTAACCCTTACCCTAACACTAACACTAACCCTAAAGTTAACCCTAACAATAACCCTAACCCCTAAACCTAAACCTAACCCTAACCCTAACCTTTACCCAAATCCTAACCCTAATCCTAACACTAAACCTAACACTTACCCTTACCCAAACCCTAACTTTAACCCTAACCGTAACACTTACCCTTACCCTAACCCTAACCGTAAACCTTACCCTAACCCTAACCCTAACCCTAACCCCTAACCCTAACCCTAACCCTAACTCTAACTCTAACCCTTACCCTTACCCTAACCAAACCCAAAGCCTACCCTTAACCTAACCCTACCCCTAACCCTAACCCTAACACTTACCTTAACCCTAACTTTTACCCTAACCCTAAACCTAACCCTAACCCTAAACCTTACCCTTACACTAACCCTAACCCTAACTCTAAACCTAAGCTAACCCTAACCCTAACACTTACCCTAACCCTAACCCTAACCCTTAACCTAACTCTAACCCTAACCACTAAGCCTAATGCTTACCCTAAACCTAACACTAACACTAATCCTTACCCTAACCCTTGCCCTAACCCTAACCTTCACACTAACTCTTACCCTAACCCTAACCCTTACCCTAACCCTAACCCTAAACCTAACCCTAACCATTACCCTTACCCTAACCCTAACCCTGAAACTAACCCTACCCTAACCCTAACCCTAACCCTTACCCTTACCCTAACACTAACCCTAAAGTTGACCCTAACAATAACCCTAACCCCTAAACCTAAACCTAACCCTAAACCTAACCCTTACCCTTATCCTAACCCTAACCCTAACCCTAAAGCTAACACTTACCCTTACCCAAACCCTAAACTTAACCCTAACCCTAACACTTACCCTTACCCTAACCCTAACCGTAACCCTTACCCTAACCCTAACCCTAACCTTAACCCCTAACCCTAACCCTAACCCTAACCCAAACCATAACTCTAACCCTTACCCTTACACTAACCCTAACCCAAAGCCTACCCTTACCCTAACCCTAACCCTAAGCCTAACCCTGAACCTTACCCTTATCCTAACCCTAATCGTAACCCTTACCCTAAACCTATCACTTACCCTTACCCTAACCCTAACCCTAACCCTTACTCTAAACCTAACTCTAAAACTTACTCTTACACTAACCCTAAACCTGACCCAAACCCTTACCCTAACCCTAACCCTTACCCTAACCCTCACACTAACCCTAACTCTCAAACTAACCTTTAACCTAACCATAACCCTAACCCTAACCCTTACCTTACCCTAACCCTAACCCTTAACTTAAACCCAACTCTAAACCTAATTCTAACCCTTGCCCTTACCCTAACCCTAAGCCTAATAACTAACCCTAATCGTAACCCTAACCCCAACATTACCCTTACCCTAACCCTAAACCTAACCCTAACCGTAACTCTTACTCTTACACTAACCCTAACCCCAAACCTAACCCTAACCCTAACCCTTACCCTTACCCTTACCCTAACCCTAACCCTAACCCTAAACATAACCCTAAACATTACAGTTACCCTAACCCTAAACCTAACCCTAACATTAATGCTAAGCCTAAACCTAACCCTTACCCCAACCCTTACCCTTACCCTTACACTAACCCTAAACGTAACCCTAACCTTAATGCTAACCCTAACCCTAACCCTAACCCTAACACTTACCCTTACCATAATTCTAACCCTAAACTTAACCCTAACCCTAACCATAACCCAAACCCGTACCCGAACCCTAACCCTAACCTTAATGCTAACCCTAAACCTAACCCTTACCCTAACTCTTACCCTTACCCTTACCCTAACCCTAACCCTAACCTTAATGCTAAACCTAACCCTAACCCTTACCCTAACCCTTACCCTTACTCTTACACTAACCCTAAACCTAAATCTAACCCTAACCCTAACCCTAACCCTTACACTTATGCTAACACTAACCCTAATCCTAACCCTTACCCTTAACCTAAACCTAACCCTAACATTAATGCTAACCCTAACCCTAACCCTAACCCTAACCCTAACTCTAAACCTTACCCTTACCCTAACCCTAACCCTAACCCTTAACCTAACCCTAACCCTAATCCTAACCCCTAACCCTAACCCTTACCCTGACCCTAACCCTAACACTATCCCTTACCCTAACCCTAACCCTAAAACTAACTCTTACCCTAACCCTAACCATTACCTTAAACCTAACCCTAAACCTAACCCTAACCCTTAACCTAACCCTAACCCTAACCCTAACTCTAGCCCTAACTCTTACCCTAACCATAAACCTAATTCTAACCCTAACCCTAACCCTAACCTAACCCCTAACCCTAACCATAACCATAACACTTACACTTATCCTAACCCTAACTCTAACCCTAACCCGAACCCTAAACCTTACCCTTCCCTAACCATAACCCTAACCCTAAGTTTAACCCCAACCCTAAACATAACCCTAATCCTAACACTTACCCTTTCCCTAATCCTAACCCTAACCTAACCCTAACCCTAACTCTAACCCTAACCTTAATGCATACCCTAACCGTAACCCTAAACCTAATGCTTACCCTAACCATAACCTTAACCCCAAGCCTTACCCTTTCCCTAACCCTAACCATAACCCTAACACTAACCCTAACCCTAATCCTAACCCTCAGTCTTACCCTTAACCTAACCCTAAACCTAACCCTTACTCTAAACCTTACCCTTTCCTTAACCCTAACCCTAACCCTAACCCTAACATTAACCCTAACCCTAACCCTAGCCCTAACTCTTACCCTAACCCTTACTCTTTCCTTAACCCTAACCCTAACCCTAACTCTAACCATAATCCTAACCCTAACCCTAACCCTAAACCTTACCCTTACCCTAACCCTAACCCTAAACCTAACCCTAAACATTACACTAACCCTAACCCTAACCCTTACCTTAACCCTAACCCTAACCCTAACCCTAACCCCTAACACTAACTCTAACCCTAAAACTTACCCTTACCTTAACCCTAACCCTAACCCTAACCCCTAACCCTAATCCTAACCCTAACCCTTACCCTTACCCTAACACTAACCCTAACCTTAAACCTAACCCTAACACTAACCCTAACCCTAACCCTTACCCTTACCCTAACCCTAACCCTAACCCTAAACCTAACCCTAACCCAAACCGTAACCCTTACCCTTACCCTAACCCTAACCCAAAGCCTTACCCTTACCCTAACCTTAACCCTAACCTTGATGCTAACCCTAACCGTAACCCTAACACTAACCCTTACCCATTTCTCTAACCCTAACACTAATCCTAACCCTAACCCTAACCCTCACCCTTTCCCTAACTCTAAACTTAACCCTAACCCTTACCCTTACCATAACCTTAACCCTAACCCTAACCCTAAACATATCCCTAACCCTTACCCTAACCCTTACCCTTACCCTAACCCTAAACATAACCGTAAACCTAACCCTAAAACTAACCCTTACCCTTACCCTAACCCTAACACTAACCCTAACCTTAATGCTAACCCTAACCCTAACCCTAACCCTAACACTTACCCTTACCATAATTCTAACCCTAAACTTAACCCTAACCCTAAGCCTAACCCTCACCCTTAACCGAACCCTAACCCTAACCTTAATGCCAACCCTAAACCTAACCCTTACCCTAACTCTTACCCTTACCCTTACCCTAACCCTAACCCTAACTTTAATGCTAACCCTAACCCTAACCCTTACCCTAACCCTTACCCTTACCCTTACACTAACCCTAAACCTAAATCTAACCTTAACCCTAACCGAAACCCTTACCCTTATGCTAACCCTAACCCTAATCCTAACCCTCACCCTTACCCTAACGCTAACCCTAACCTTAATGCTAACCCTAACCCTAACCCTAACCCTAACTCTAAACTTTACCCTTACCCTAACCCTAACCCAAACCCTTAACCTAACCCTAACCCTAACCCTAAACCCTAACCCTAACCCTAACCCCTAACCCTAACCCTTACCCTAACCCTAACCCTAACCCTAACCCTTACCCTTACCCTAAACCTAACCCTAAAGCTAACCCTAACCTTAACCTTAACCCTTAACCTTACCCTAACCCTAATCCTAACCCAAACCCTTATCCTTGCCCTAACCCTAACCCTAACTTTAATGCTAACCCTAAACCTAACCCTAACCCTTACCCTTTCCCTAACCCTAACCCTAATCCTAACCCTAACCCTAACCCTTACCCTTTCCATAACCCTAACCTTAACCCTAACCCAATCCTAAACCAAACCTAACCCAAACCCTAACCCTAACACTTACCCTTACCCTAAACCTAACCCTAAACCTAACCCTAAAATTTACCCTTACCCCAAACCTAACCCTAAACCTAATCCTAACCCTTACCCTTCCCTTAACAATAACCCTAACCCGAACCCATAACCATAACCGTAACCATAAACCTTACCCTTACCCTAACCCTAACCCTAACCCTAACCCCTAACTCTAACCATAACCCTAACCCTTACCCTAACCGTAACTGTAACCTTAACCCTAAACCTAACATAACCTTAACCCTAACCCTAACCCTAAGACTAACCCTTACCCTAACCCTAACCCTGACCCTAACCCGAACCTTACCCTATCCCTAACAATAACCCTAACCCTAACCCTAACCCTAACTCTAACCCCTAACCGTAACCCTAACCCTAACCCTTATCCTTATCCTAACCCTATCCCTAACCCTAAACCTAACCGTAACACTTACCCTTACCCTAACCCTAACCATAACCCTAACCCTAAACCCTAACCCTAACCCTAACCCTCACCCTCACCCTAACCCTAACCCAAAACCTAACCCTAACCCTCTTACAAACGGTAACCCTTACTGAAACCCTAACCCTTACCCTAACCCTAACCCTAACCCTTACACTTAGCCTAACCCTAACACTAATCCTAACCCTAAACTTAACCCTAACCCTAACGCTAACCCTTACTTTTACCATAACCCTAACCCAAAACCTAACACTTTCCCTTACCCTAACCCTAATACTAACCCTAACCCTAAACCTTACCATTACCCTTACCCTAAACATAACCCTAACCCTAACCCTAACCATTACCTTGACCCTAACCCTAAACGTAACCCTAACCCCTAACCAAAACCCTAACCCTAAAACTTACACTTACCCTAACCCTAAACCTTACCCTTACCCTAACCCTAACCCTAACCTTAACGCGTAACCCAAACCCTAAACCTAACCTTACCCTTAACCTAACCCTAACCCTAACCCTAACACTAACCCTAACCCTAACCCTATTTCTTACCCTAAACCTAATCCTAACATTAACCCTAACCCTAACCCTAACCCTAAACCTTACCCTAACCCTAACCCTAACCTTAAAGCTAACCCTAACCCTAACCCTAAACCTAAACATAAACTTAATGCTAACCCTGAACCTAACCCTAACCCTAACCCTAACCCTTACCCTTTCTGTAACCCTAACCCTAACCTAAAACCTAACCCTAACTCTAACCCTAACCCTAACCCTTACCTTTACCCTAACCCTAACCCTTACCCTTTCTGTATCCCTAACCCTAACCTTAAACCTAACCCTAACTCTAACGCTAACCCTAACACAAACCCTAACCCTAACCCTAACCCTTACCCTAACCCTAACCCATACCCTAACCCTAACCCTAAACCTAACCCTAACCCCTAACCTTAACCCTAACCCTAACCCTTACCCTAACCTTAACACTAACCCTAACCCTTACCCTTACCCTACCCTAATCCTAACCCTAACCCGAACCCTAACCTTACCCCTAAAACTTACCCTTACCCTAACTCTAACCCTAACCCTAACCCTAAGCTTCACCCTAAGCCCAACCCTAACCCTAACACTGACCCTTACCCTAACGCTAACCCTAAACTTAACCCCAACCCTAACCTAACCCTAACCCTTAGCCGAACCCTTACCCAAACCCTTACCCTAATCCTAACCCTAACCCTTCCCCTTCCCCTAATCCTAACCCTAACCCTAACCCTAACCCTATCCATTCACCTTACCCTAACCCTAACCCTATCCTTAACCCTAACCGTAACCCTAACCCTAACCATTACCCTTACCCTAACACTAACCCTAACATTAATGCTAACCCTAACCCTAAACCTTACCCTTACTCTAACCCTAACCCTAACCCTAACCTTAATGCTAACCATTACCCTAACCCTAACCCCATCCCTAACCCTAACTCTTACCCTTACCCTAACCCTAACCCTAAATCTAACCCAAACCCTACCCCTCACCCTGACCCTAACCCTAACCCTTACCCTTACTCTAACCCTAACCCTAAACCTTACCCTTACCCTAAACCTAAACATAACCGTAATGCTAAACCTGAACCTAACCCTAACCGTAACCCGTACCCGTACACTAAACCTAACCCTAACCCTAACCCTTACCATTTCCCGAACCCTAAACCTAACCCTAAATGTAACCCTTACCCTTACCCTCACCCTAACCCTAACACTAACCTTAACCCTAACCCTAACCCTAACCCTAACACTTACCCTCACCCTAACACTAATCCTAAACCTAAACCTAACTTTAACCGAACCCCTAACCCTTAACCATACCATATCCCTAAACCTAACCCTAACCCTAACCCTAATCTTAACCCTAAACCTAACACTAACCCTAACCCTAACCCTTACCCTTACCCTAACCCTAACCCTAAACCTAAACCTAACCTTAACCCTAACCCTAACCCTTACCCTTGCCATAACCCTAAGCCTAATCCTAACCCTAACCCTAACCTTAACGCTAACCCTAACCCTAACCCTAACCCTTATTCATACCCTAACCCTAACCCTAAACCTAAAACTAACAGTAACCATAACCCTAACCCTTACCCTTACCCTAACCCTAACCCTAAACCTAACTCTTACCCTAACCTTAAACCTAAGCCCTAACCCTAACCCTAATCCTAACCCTAACCTTTACCCTTACTCTAACCCTAACCCTAAACTTAATGCTAAACCTAACCCTAAACCTAACCCTAACCCTTACCCTAACCCTAACCATAACCCTAATCCCCACCCTAACCCTAACCCTAATCCTACCCCTAACCCTAACCTTAATGCTAACCCTACCCTAACCCTATCCCTAACCCTTACCCTTACCCTAACCCTAACCCTAACCCTAAACCTTACCCTAACCATAACTCTAACCCTAAACCTAATCGTACCCCTTACCCTTACCCTAAACCTAACCCTAAAGCTAACCCTAAACCTAACCCTAACCCTAACCCTTACCCTTACCCTAACCCTAAACCTGACCCTAACCCTAAGCCTAACCCCTGACCCTAAGCCTAACCCTAAACCTAACCGTAACCCTTACCCTAACCGTAACCCTAACCTTAATGCTAACACTAACCCTAAACTAACCCTTACCCTAACCCTCATCCTAACCCTAACCATAACCTTTACCCTAAACCTAACACTAACCCTAACCCTAACCTTTACACTAACCCTACCCCTAACCCCTACCCTAACCCTAACCCTAACCCAAACCCTAACCTAACCGTAACCCTAACCCTTACCCTAAACCCTAACCCTAACCCTAACCCTTATTCTAACCTCAAAACTAACCCTAACCGTTACCCTTACTGTAACCCTAACCGTAAACCTATCCCAAACCCTAACCATAACCCTAACCCCCAATCCTAACGCAACCCTAAAAATAACTCTAACCCTTACCCTTACCCTAACCCTAACCCTAAACTTAATGCTAACCCTAACCCTAACCCTAACCCTAACACTTACCCTAACCCTAACCCTAATCCTTAGCCTAACCCTAACAGTAACCCTAATCCTAACCCTAATCCTTACCCTTTCCCTAACCCTAACCATAACCATTACC
>JANJXV010000047.1:3310000-3315000 GCA_024803745.1 Megascapheus bottae | reverse complement strand
CCTTAACCCGAACCCTAAACTTAACTCTAACCCTAGCCCTTACCCTAACCCTGACCCTAAACCAAACCCTAACCCTAACCCTTACACTAACACTAACCCTAACCCTAACCCCTAACCCTAACCCTTACCGTAACCCTAACCCTAAACGTAACCCTTACCCTTACCCTAACCCTAACCCTTACCCTAACTCTAAGCCTAAACCTAACCCTAACACCTAACCCTAACCCTAACCCTTACCCTAACGCTAACCCTAACCCTTATCTTAACCCTAACCCTAACACTAACCCTAACCCTAACCCTTACAATTACTCTAACCCTAACCCTAACCCTTACCCTAAACCTACCCCTAACCCTAACCCTAAACCTTACCCTTTCTGTAACCCTAACCCTAACCTTAAACCTAACCCTAACTATAACCCTAACCCTAATCCTTACCCTTACCCTAACCCTAACACTTACCCTTTCTGTAACCCTAACCTTAACCTTAAACCTAACCCTAACTCTAACCCTAAACCTAACCCTAATCCTAACCCTAACCCTAACCCTTATCCTTACCCTAACCCTAACCCTAAAACTAATCGTAACCCTAACCCTAACACTAACCCCTAACCCTAACCCTAACCCTTACACTAAGCTTAACACTAACCCTAACCCTTACCCTTAACCTAACCCTAATCCTAACCCTAAACCTAACCCTAACCCTAACCTTACCCCTAACACTTACCCTTACCCTAACTCTAACCTTAACCCTAACACTAAGCTTCACCCTAACCCTAACCCTAACCCTAACCCTTACGCTTACCCTAACGCTAACCCTAACCTTAACCCCAACCCTAAACCTAACCCTAACCCTAAGCCGAACCCTTACCCTAACCCTAACCCTAACCCTACCCCTTCCCCTAATCCTTACCCTAACCCCAACCCTAAATATAACCCTTACCCTAACCCTAACCCTAAACCTAAACCTAATCCTCACCCTAACCCTAACTCTTACCCTTACCCTACCCTAAATCTAAACCTAATGCTAACCTTAACCCTAACTCCTAACCCTAAACCTAACCCTGTCCCTTAACCTTACCCTAACCCTAACCCTACCCTTAACCCTAACCGTAAACCTAACCCTAACCGTTACCTTTACCCTAACACTAACCCTATCATTAATGCTAACCCTAACCCTAACACTAAACCTTACCCTAAACATAACCCTAACCCTAATCCTTACCCTAACTATAACCCTAACCCTAACCCTAACCCTTAACCTTACCCTAACCCCAACCCTAACCTTAACCCGAACCCTAAACCTAACCGTAACCCTAACCCTTACCCTAACCCTAAAGCTAACCCTAACCCTAACCCTAACACTTACCCTTACCCTAACCCTAACCCTTAGCCTAACCCTTACCCAAACCCTAACCCTAACCCTAACCCTTACCCTAACCCTAACCCTAACCCAAACCCTAATCCTAACCCTTACCCTAACCCTAACCTATCCACTAACCCTAACCCTTACCCTAACCCTAACCCTAACCCTTACACTTACCCTAACACTAACCCTTACCCTAACTCTAAACCTAACCCTAACACCTAACCCTAACCCTAACCCTTATCCTAACCCTAACCCTAACCCTAACACTAACCCTAACCCTAACACTTACCCTTACCCAAACCCTAACCCTAACCCAAACCCTAACCTTAATGCTAACCTTAACCCTAACCCTAACTCTAACCCCTATCCCTAACCCTTACCCTTACCCTAACCCTGACCCTAAATCTAACTCTAACCCTACCCCTCACCCTGACCCTAACCCTAACCCTTACCCTTACTCTAACCCTAACCCTAACCCTTACCCTTACTCTAAACGTAAACATACCCTTAATGCTAAACCTGAATCTAACCCTAAACCTAACCCTAACCCTTACCCTAAACCTAACCCTAACCCTAAAGCTAACCCTTACCCTTTCCCTAACTCTAAACCTAACACTAACTCTAACCCTTACCCTTACCCTTACCCTAAACCTAACCCTAACTCTAACCCTAACCCTAACCCTAACCCTAACACTACCCTCACCCTAACACTAATCCTAAACCTAAACCTAACCCTAACCCTAAACCTAACCCTTAACCTTACCATATCCCTAAACCTAACCCTAACTCTAACCCTTACCCTTACCCTAACCCTAACCCTTACCCTTACCCTAACCCTAACCCTAATCGTAACCCTAAACCTAACACTAACCCTAACCGTAACCCTTACACTTACCCTAACCCTAACCCTAATCCTAAACCTAACCCTAAACCTAAACCTAACCCTAACCCTTACCCTTACCATAACCCTAAACTGAATCCTAACCGAAACCTTAACCTTAACCCTAACCCTAACCCTAAACCCAACCATTATCCATACCCTAAACCTAACCCTAAACCTACCCCTCAACCTAACCATAACCCTAACCCTTACCATTACCCTAACCCTAATCCTAAACCTAACCCTAACCCTAACCCTAACCCTTGACCTTAACCCTAACCCTAATCCTAACCCTTACCCTTACCCTAACCCTAACCCAACCTTAATGCTAACACTAACCCTAAACTAACCCTTACCCTAACCCTCACCCTAACCCTAACCATAACACTATCCCTAACCCTAACCTTTACCGTAACTCTAACCCTAACCCTAACAGCTACCCTAACCCTAACCCTAACCCAAACCTAACCGTAACCCTAACCCTAACCCTTACCATTATCCTAACCTCAAAACTTACCCTAACCGTTACCCTTATCCTAACCCTAACCGTAAACCTATCATTAAGCCTAACCCTAACCCTAAACCCCAATCCTAACACTAACCCTAACCCGAACCCTAACACTTACCCTAACCCTAAGCCTAATCCTTAGCCTAACCCTAACCCTCACCCTTACCCTTTCCCTAACCCTAAACCTAAACCTAACCCTTACCCTAACTCTAACCCTAACCCTTACCCTAACCCTAACCCTAAACCTAACCCTAACCCTAAACCTAACCCTTACCCTAAGTCTAACTCTTACCCTAAACTCATCCCTAACCCTAACCCTAACCTTAACCCTAACTCTTCCCCGTACCCTAACCCTAAACCTAACCCTAACCCTAACCCTTACCTTTACCCTAACCCTAACCCTAACCCCTAAACCTAAGCCTAAACCTATCCCTTACCCTTATCCTAACTTCAAAACAAACCCTAACCCTAACCCTAACACTTTCCCTTACGCTAACCCTAAACCTAAACCTAACCCTAAACCTAACCCTATTCCTTACCCTTACCCTACCCCTAACCCTAACCCTAAAACTTTCCCTTACCCTAACCCTAACCCTAACCCTTAACCCAACCCTAACCCTAACCGTAACCCTAACTCCTAACCCTAACTCTAACCCTAACTCTAACCCTTACCCCTACCCTAATCCCAACCCTAACCCTAACCCTTACCCTAACCCTAACCCTAACACTAACCATAACCCTAAACCTAAACCTAACCCTAAACCTAACCCTTACCCTACCCCTAACCATTACCGTAACCATATACCTAACCCTAACCCTAAACCTAACCTTAACCCTAACCCTTACCCTTACCCTAACCCTAAATGTAACCCTAACCCTGAAGCTAACCCTTACCCTAACCCGTAGCGTTATCTTAAACCTAACCCCAAAACTAACCCTAACCCTAATCCTAACCCTTACCATTACCCTACACCTAACCCTAGTCCTAAGCCTAACCCTAACCCTAACACTAACACTAACAATAACTCTTACATTAACCCTAACCCTAACCCTAACCCTATCCCTAACACTTACTCTTACCTTAACCCTAACCCTAAGCATAACCCTAACCCCTAACCCTAACCCTAATCCTAAATCTTAACCTTACCCTAACCCTAAACCTAACCCTAACCCTAACCCTAACCCCTAACCATAACCATAACCATAACCCTAACCCTTATCCTTACCCTAACCCTAACCCTAACTTAACCCTAACCCTAACACTAACCCTAACACTAACTCTTACACTAACCCTAATGCTAAACCTAAACCTAAACCAAACCCTAACCCTAACACTTACCCTAACCCTAACCCTAACCCGAACCCCTAACCCTAACTCTTACCCTAACCCTAACCCTAACCCTTACCCTTACCCCAACCCTAAACTTTACCCTAAATCTAACCCTAAACCTAACCCTTACACCTAACCCTAACCCTAACCCTTACCCTAACCCTAACCCTAACCCTTACCCTAACTCTAACCCTAACCCTAACCCTAACCCTAACCCTTACCCTTACACTAACCCTAACCCTAACCCTAACCCTAACCTTAATGATAACCCTAAACCTAACCCTAACCCTAACCCCTATCCCTAACCCTAAGCCTCACCCTAACCTTAACCCTAACACTAACACTAAACCTAACCCTTTCCCTTACCCTAACCCTAACCCTAAACCTTACCCTAGCCCTACCCCTAACCCTAACCCTAACCCTAACCCTTACCCTTACTGTAACCATAACCCTACCCTTACCCTTAACCTAAACCTAAACATAACCTTAATGCTACCCCTGAACCTAACCCTAACCCTAACCCTAACCCTTACCCCAAACCTAACCCTAACCCTAACCCTAACCCTTACCCTTTCCCTAACCCTAAACCTAATCCTAACTCTAACCCTTACTCTTATGCTCACCCTAACCCTAACACTAACCTTAATCCTAACCCTAACACTAACCTTAACCCTAACCCTAACCCTAACCCTTACCCTTACCATATCCCTAAACCTAACACTAACCCTATCCCTAACCGTAATCCTAAACCTATCCCTAACCTTAACACTTACCCTTATCCTAACTCTAACCTATGCCCCTAACCCTAACCCTAACCCTAATCCTTACCCTAACCCTAACCCTAACCTTAATGCTAACACTTACCCTAACCCTAACCCTTCCCCTAACCCTCACCCTAACCCTAACGCTAACCCTA
>JANJXV010000047.1:3297500-3305000 GCA_024803745.1 Megascapheus bottae | reverse complement strand
CCCTTACCCTAACCATAACCCTAACTTAACCCTAACCCTAACCCTAACACTAACACTAACTCTTACACTAACCCTAACCCTAACACTAAACCTTACCCTTACCCTAACCCTAAACCTAAACCTAACCCTAACCCTAACCCTAACCCTAACCCTTACCCTTTTCCTGACCATAACCCTAACCCTAACACTTACCCTAACACTGACCCTAACCCCAAACCTTACTCTAACCCTAACCCTAACCTTAATGGTAACCCTAACCCTAACCCTAAACCTAATCCTTACCCTAACCCTAACCCTTACCCTTACCCTTACCCTTTCCCTAACCCTAAACCTAACCCTAACCCTCACTCTAAACCTTCCCTTACCCTAAAGCTAACCCTAACCCTAACCCTAACCCTAACCCTAACCCTAACCATTACCTTAACCCTAACCCTAACACTAACCCTAATCCTAACCCCTAACCCTAACCATAACCCTAAACTTTACCCTAACCCTAACCCTAACCCTAACCCAAACCCTAACCCAAACCCTAACCCTTACCCTTACCCTAAACCTAACCTTAACCCTAACCCTAACCCTAACCCTAACCCTAAACCTTACCCTAACCCTAACCCTTACCCTAACCCTTTTCCTAACCCTAACCCTATCCTTAACCCTAACCCTTACTCTTGCCCTAACCCTAACCCTAACCCTTACCCTAACCCTAACCCTAACCCCTAACCCAAAGCCTAACCCTATCCCTTACCCTTATCCTAACTTCAAAACAAACCCTAAACCTAACCCTAACACTTTCCCTTTCCTTAACCCTAACCCTAAACCTAAACCTAAACCTAAACCTAACCCTAAACCTAACCCTAACCCTTACCCTTACCCTACCCCTAACCCTAACCCTAACATTTTCCCTTACACTAACCCTAACCCTAACCCTAAAACTAACTCTACACCTAACCCTAATCCTTACCATTACCCTTACCCTAACCCTAACCCTTAACCAAACACTAACATTAACTCTAACCCTAACCCTAACACCTAACCCTAAACCTAACCCTAACTCTAACCCTTACCCCTACCCTAATCCCAACCCTAACCCTAACCCTTACCCTAACCCTAACTCTACCCCTTACCCTAACCAAAACCCTAAACCCAACCCTAACCGTAACCCTAACCCTTACCGTTAGACTAACCCTAACCAGAAACCTGAACCTAACCCCTAACCCTAACCGTAATCCTAAACCTTACCCTTAGCCTAACCCTAAACCTAACCCTAACCCTAACCCTAACCCCTAACCCTAACCCTAACCCTAACCCTTACCCTTACCCTAACCCTAACCCTAACTTAACCCTATACCTAACCCTAAGCCTTACCCGTATCCTGACCATACCCCTAACCATAACACTTACCCTAACACTAACCCTAACCCTAACACTAACCCTAATGCTAACCCTAACCCTAACATTAACCCTAACCCTTATACTAACCCTGACCCTAAACCTAACCCTAACCCTCACCCTAACCCTCACCCTTATCCTAACCCTAACCCTAACCCTAAACATTACCCTTACTCTAAACCTAACCAAAACACTAACACTAACACTTACCCTTACCCTAACCCTAACCCTAAACCGAACCCTAACCCTAAACCTAACCGTAACACTAACCCTAATATATGACCCTAACCCTAAACATGACCCTTACCCTTACCCTAACCCTAACCCTAACCTTAATGCTAACACTTAACCTAACCCTAACCCTTACCCTAACCCTCACCCTAACCCTAACCCTAAACTTTACCCTAACCCTAACCCTAACCATAACCCTTACCCTGACCCTAACCCTAACCCAAAACCTAAACCTAACCCTAACCCTAACCCTAACCCCTAACCATAACCCTAACCCTAAAACTTACCCTTATTCTCACCTCAAAACTAACCCTAACCGTTACCCTTACCCTAACCCAAACCGTAAATCTATCCTTAACTCTAACCATAACCCTAACCCACAACCCTAACCCTAATCCTAACAATAACTCTAAACCTTACCCTTACCCTAACCCTAAACTTAATGCTAACCCTAATCCTAACTCTAACCCTAACCCTTACCCTTTCCCTAACCCTAACCCTAACCCTAACCCTAACCCTTACCCTAACCGTAACCCTAACCCTTACCCTAACCCTAACCCTAAACCTAACCCTGGGCCTAAACCTAACCCTTACCCTAACCCTAAAACTTACCCTAACCCTATTCCTAACCCTAACCCTATCCTTAAGCCTAACCCTTACCCTTGCCCTAACCCTAACCCTAACCCTTACCCTAACCCTAACCCTAACCCCTAACCCAAAGACTAACCCTATGCCTTACCCTTATCCTAACTTCAAAACAAACCCTAAACCTAACCCTAACACTTTCCCTTACCTTAACCCTAACCCTAAACCTAAACCTAACCCTAAACCTAACCCTAACCCTTACCCTTACCCTACCCCTAACCCTAAACCTAACACTTTCCCTTACCCTAACCCTAACCCTAACCCTAAACCTAACCCTACACCTAACCCTAATCCTTACCATTACCCTTACCCTAACCCTAAACCTTAAACAAACACTAACCATAACTCTAACCATAACCCTAACCCCTAACCCTAAACCTAACCCTAACTCTAATCCTTACAACTACCCTAATCCCAACCATAACCCTAACCCTTACCCTAACCCTAACCCTAACACTTACCCTAACCATAACCCTAAACCTAACACTAACCCTAACCATAACCCTTACCGTTACCCTAACCCTAACCAGAAACCTGAACCTAACCCCTAACCCTAACCCTAATCCTAAACCTTACGCTTACCCTAACCCTAAACCTAACCCTATCACTAACCCTAACCCCTAACCCTAACCATAACCCTAACCCTAACCCTTACCCTAACCCTAACCCTAACTTAACCCTAACCCTAACCCTAAGCCTTACCCTTATCCTGACCATAACCCTAACCCTAACACTTACCCTAACACTAACCCTAACCCTAACCCTAATGCTAACCCTAACCCTAACCCTAAGCCTAACCCTAATCCTTACCCTAACCCTAACCCTTACCCTAAGCCTTACCCTTTCCCTAACCCTAAACCTAACCCTAACCCTCACTCTAAACCTTCCCTTACCCTAAATCTGAACCTAACCTTAACCCTAACCTTAACCATTCCCTTAACCCTAACCCTAACACTAACCCTAATCCTAAACCCTAACCCTAACCATAACCCTAAACCTTACCCTAACCCTAACCCTAATCCTAACCCTAACCCAAACCCTAACCCAAACCCTAACCCTTACCCTTACCCTAAGCCTAACCCTAACCTTAACCCTAAACCTAACACTAACCCTAACCGTAACCCTTACCCTTACCCTAACCCTAACCCTAAACCTAACCCTAACCCTAACCCTTACCCTTACCCTAACCCTAACCCAAATCCTAACCATACCCTAACCCTAACCCTAACTTTACCCCTAACCCTTACCCTAACCCTAACCCTAACCCTAACCCTTACCCATACCATAACCTTAACCCTAACCATAACCCTAAAACTTACCCTTATCCTAACCCTAACCCTGACCCTAATCATAACCTTACCCTAACCCTAAACTTAACACTAACCCTAACCCCTAACCCTAACCCTAACCCTAATGCTAACACTTACTCTTACCCTAACCCTAAACCTAAACCTAACCCTAACCCTAACCCTAACCGTCGCCCTTACCCTAACCCTAACCCTAACCCTAAACATTACCCTTACTCTAAACCTAACCCAAACACAAACACTAACACTTACCCTTACCCTAACCATAACCCTAAACCTACCCCTAACCCTACCCCTAACCCTAACCCTAACCCTTACCCTTACTGTAACCCTAACCCTAACCCTTACCCTTACCCTAAACCTAAACATAACCTTAATGCTAGCCCTGAACCTAACCATAACCCTAACCCTAACCGTTACCCCAAACCTAACCCTAACCCTAACCCTAACCCCTAACCCTAACCATAACCCTAACCCTAACCCTAAACCTAATCCTAAACCTTACCCTTACCCTAACCCTAAAACTAACCCTAACCCTAACCCTAACCCCTACCCTTAACCATAACCCTAACCCTAACCCTAACCCCAAACCTAACCCAAACCCTAACCCTAACCCTTACCCTAACCCTATCCCTAACATGAACCGCTAACCCTAACCCTTACCCTAACACTAACCATAACCCTAACCATTACCCTTACCCTAACCCTAACCCTTACCCTAAATCTAACCCTAACCCTAATCCTAACACTAACCCTTAACCTAACCCTATCCCTAACCCTAACCCTAACCCTAACCCTTACCCTTACACTAACCCTAACCCTAAATCTAACCCTAACCTTAATGATAACCCGAAACCTAACCCTAACCCTAACCCCTATCCCTAACCCTAACCCTTACCTTAACCTTAACCCTAACTCTAACACTAAACTAAACCCTATCCCTTACCCTAACCCTAACCCTAAACCTAACTCTAACCCTACCCCTACCCCTAAACCTTACCCTTACTGTAACCCTAACCCTAACCCTTACCCTTTCCCTAACCTAAACATAACCTTAATGCTAACCCTGAACCTAACCCTAACCCTAACCCTAACCCTTACCCCAAACCCAACCCTAACCCTAACCCTAACCCTTACCCTTTCCCTAACCCTAACCTAACACTAACCTTAACCCTAACCCTAACCCTAACCCTAACCCTTACCCTAACCATAACCCTAAACCTAATCCTTACCCTAAGCCTAATCTTAACCCTAACCCTAACCCTAACCCTAAACCTAACCCTAACCCTAACCCTTACCCTTACCCTAACCCTAACTCAAACCCTAATCCATACCCTAACCCTAACCCTAACCTTAACCCTAAACCTTTCCCTAACCCTAACCCTAACCCTAACCCTTACCATAACTGTAACCCTAACCATAATCCTAACACTTACCCTTACCCTAACCCTAACCCTGACCCTAACCATAACCTTACCCTAACCCTAAACCTAACACTAACCCTAACCCCTAACCCTAACCCTAACCCTAACGCTTACACTTACTCTTACCCTAACCCCAAACCTAACCCTAACCCTAACCCTAACCCTAACCCTCACCCTTACCCTAACCCTAACCCTAACCCTAAACATTACCCTTACTCTAAACCTAACCCAAACACTAACACTAACACGTACCCTTACCCTAACCCTAACCGTAAACCTAACCCTAACCCTAACCCTAAACCTTACCCTAACCCTAACCCTTACCACAACCCCAATCATAACACTAACCCTAACCTTAACCCTAAACCTTACCCTTACCCTAAACCTAACCCTAACCCTTACCCTTATCCTAACCCTAACCCCAAAACTAACCCTAACCCTAACCTTAACCCTAACTTTAACACTTACCATTACCCTAAACATAACCCTAAACCTTACCCTAAACCTAACCCTAACCCTAACCATTACCCTTACCATAACCTTAACCCTAACCCTAACCCTAACACTTACCCTTACCCTAACCCTAACCCAAACACTAACCCTAACCCCTACCTTAACCCTAACCCTAACCCTAAAGCTAAAACTTACTCTTATCCTAAACCTAAACCTAAACCCAACCCTAACCCTAACACTAACCCTAACCCTTACCCTTACACTAACCCTAACCCTAACCCTAAACATTACCCTTACTCTAAACTTAACCTTAACCCTAACCCTAACCCTAACCGTTACCTTAACCCTAACCCTAACCCTAACCCCTAACCCTAATCCTAACGCTAAACTTTACCATTACCCTAACCCTACCCTAACCCTATCCCTAACCCTAAGTCCTAACCCTAATCCTAACCCTAACCCTTACCCTTACCCTAACCCTAACCCTAACCTTAACCCTAACAAGAACACTAACCCTAACCCTACCCATACGCTTACCCTAACCCTAACCCTAACCCTAACCCTAACCCCAACCCTAACCCTTACCCTTTCCCTAAAACTAACCCTACCACTTACCCTTACCCTAACACTAAACCTAACCCTAACCCTAACCCTAACCCTTACCCTTTCCCTAACCCTAACCCTAATCCTTACCCTAAACCTAACCCTAACCCTAACCCTAAACCTAACCCGCACCCTTACCCTACCCCTAACCCTAACCCTAATCCTAACCCTAACACTATTCCTAACCCCTAAACCTAACCCTAAATCTAACCCTTACCCTTACCTTAACCCTAACCCTAACCCTAGCCCTAAGCCTTACCTTTACCCTAACCCTAATCATAACCCTAAACCTAACCCTAACACTTACCCTTACCCTAAACCTAACCCTAACCTTCACCCTAAGCGTAAGCTTAACCCTAACCCTAACCCTTACCCTTACCCTAACCCTAACAATATCCTTAATCCTTACCCTTTTCCTACCGCTAAACCTTACCTTGAACATAAACCTAACCCTTACCCTACCCTAACTCTAACCCTAATCCTAACCTTTACCCTTACCTTAACCCTAATCCTAACCATTACCCTTACCCTTACCCTAACCCTAACCCTAACCCTAACGCTAACACTTACTCTTACCCTAACCCTAACCCTAAACCTAACCCTAACCCTAACCCTAAACCTCACCCTTACCCTAACTCTAACCCTAACCCTAACCCTAAACATTACCCTTACTCTAAACCTAACCCAAACACTAACACTAACACTTACCCTTACCCTAACCCTAACTGTAAACCTAACCCTAACCCTAACCCTAAACCTTACCCTAACCCTAACCCTTACCCCAACCCCAATCATAACCCTAACCCTAACCTTAACCCTAAACCTTACCCTTACCCTAACCCTAACCCTAACCCTTACCCTTATCCTAACCCAACCCCAAAACTAACCCTAACCCTAACCTTAACCCTAACCTTAACACTTACCATTACCCAAAACCTAAACTTAACCCTTACCCTAACCCTAACCCTAACCCTAACCATTACCCTTACCATAACCTTAACTCTAACCATAACCCTAGCAATTACCCTTACCCTAACCCTAACCCTAACACTAACCCTAACCGCTAACCCTAACCCTAACCCTAAAGCTAACACTTACTTTTATCCTAACCCTAAACCTAAACCTAAACCTAACCCTAACACTAACCCTAACCCTTACCATTACACTAACCATAACCCTAACCCTAAACATTACCCTTAATCTAAACCTAACCCTAACCCTAAACCTAACCCTAACCATTGCCTTAACCCTAACAATAACTCTAACCCGTAACCCTAATCCTAACGCTAAACTTTACCATTACCCTAACCCTAACCCTAACCCTATCCCTAACCCTAACCCCTAACCCTAATCCTAACCCTAACCCTTACCCTTACCCTAACCCTAACCCTAACCTTACCCTAACAATAACACTAACCCTAACCCTACCCCTTACCCTTACCCTAACC
>JANJXV010000047.1:3275000-3292500 GCA_024803745.1 Megascapheus bottae | reverse complement strand
ACCCTAACCCTAACCCTTACCCTTATCCTAAACCTAACCCTAACCCTAACCCTAACACTTACCCTTACCCTATCCCTAATCCTAAACCTAATCCCTAACTCTAACCCTAACCCTAACCCCTAACTCTAACCCTAATCCTTACCCTAACCCTAACCCTAACCCTAACCCTCATGCTTGCCCTAACCCTAACTCTAACCCTAACCCTTACCCTTACCCTAACCCAAAACATAAACTTAATCTTAACCCTACCCCTAACCCTAACACTAACCCTAACACTAACCCTAACCACTAACCCTAATCCTAACCCTAACCCTTACCCTAACCCCAACCCTAACCCTTACCCTTACCCTATCCCTAATCCTAAACCTAACCCTAACACTTACCTTAACACTAACACTTACCCTTACCCTAACCCTTAGCCTAACCCTAACCTTCACCCTAACCCTAACCCTAACCCTAACCATTACCCTTACCCTAACCCTAACCCTAATTCTACCCCTATCTCTAACCCTTACGCTTACCCTAACAATAACCCTAAACCTAACTCTTACCCTAAACCTAACCCTAACCCTTACCTAACCCTAACCCTAACCCTAACCCTAACCCAAATCCCTAACTCAAACCCTAAACCTAACCCTAACTCTATCCCTAACCCTAACCTAACCATTACCCTAACACTAACCCTAACCCTAACCCTAACCTAAACCCCAACCCTAAAACAAACCCTAACCTTTACCCTTCCCCTAATTCTAACCCTAAACCTAACCCTAACCCTAACACTAACCCTAACCCTAACCCTTACCCTAACCCTAAACCTTACCCTAACCCTAACCCTAACCCTAACCTTAACCCTAACCCTTACCCTTACCGTAAACCCTAAACCTAACCCTGAACCTAAACCTAAACCTAAACCTATCCCTAAACCTAACCCTAACACTTACCCTTACCCTAACCCTAAACCTAACCCTAAACCTAACCCTCAACCTCACTCTAACCCTAACCCTAACCCGAACCATTACCCTAACACTAACCCTAACCCTAACCGTTAACCTTACCCTAACTCTAACCCTAACCTTAACCCCAACCCTAAACCTAACCCTAACCCTAACACTAAACCTCACTCTAACCCTAACCCTAACCCTAATCCTAACCCTTACACTTACCCTAAACCTAATCCTAACCTTAATGCTAACCCTAACCCTAACCCTAACCCTTACCCTAACCCTAACCTTAACCCTAATGCTTGCCCTAACCCTAACTCTAACCCTAACCCTTACCCTTACCCTAACCCAAAACCTAACATTAATGTTAACCCTACCCCTACCCCTAACCCTAACCCTAACACTAACCCTTACCCTAACCCCAACCCTAACAGTTACCCTTACCCTATGCCTAATCTAACCCTAACCCTAACCCTAAACTTAATACTAACACTTACTCTTACCCTAACCCTAACCCTAACCCTAACCTTCACCCTAACCGTAACCCCAAACCTAACCATTACCCTTACCCTTACCCTAACCCTAACCATAACCCTAACCCTAACCCTTACCCTCACGCTAAACCTTAACCTGAACCTAGCCCTAACCCTTACCCTACCCTAACCCAAACCCTTACGCTTACCCTAACCCAAATCCTAAACCTAACCCAAACCTTAACCCCGAACTCTAACCCTAACCCTAACCTTAACCCCTAACCCTAACCCTAACCCTTACCCTTACCCTAACCCTAACCCTAACGCAAACCCCTAAACCTAACACCAACCCTAAACCTAACCATAACCCTTACCATTACTATAACACTAACCTTAAACCTAACCCTAACCCTAACCCTAACCCTTATCCTTACCCTAACCGTAACCCTACACCTAAACCTAACCCTCAAACTTACCCCTAACCTAACCCTAACCCTAACCCTTACCCTTATCCTAAACCTAACCCTAACCCAAACACATACCCTTTGCCTAACCCTAAACCTAACCCTAAACCTAACCCTGACACTAACCCTAACCCTAACCCTAAACATATGCCTAACCCTAACCCTAACCCTTACCCTTACGCTAACCCTAAACCTAACCCTAACCCTAACCCTAAACCAAACCCTTACCCTTACCCTAACCCTAACCCCAAACCTAACCCTTACCCTTACCTTAACCCTAACCCTAACCTTAACCCTAACCCCTAACCCTAACCCTAACCCTTACACTTACCCTAACCCTAACCCTAACACTAACCCTAACACTTACCCTAACCCTAACCCTTACCCTAACCCTAACCCTCACCCTAATGCTTGCCCTAACCCTAAACCTAACCCTAACCCTAACCCTTACCCTAACCTTTACCCTTTCTTTAACCCTAACCCTAAGCCTAACTCTAACATTAACAATAACCCTAACCCCTAACCCTAACCCTAACCCTAACCCTAACACTTACCCTTACCCTAACCCTAAACTTAACCCTAAACCAAACCCTAACCCTAACTGTAACCATAACCGTAACCCCAATCCTTACCCTAACCTTAACCCTAACCCTAAACCTAAACCTAAACTTTACCCTTACCCTAACCGGAACCCTAAACCGAACCTAACCCTAACCCTAAACCTTACCCTAACCCTAACCCTTACCCCAACCCCAATCATAACTCTAACCCTAACCTTAACCCTAAACCTTACCCTTACCCTAACCCTAACCCTAACCATTACCCTTATCCTAACCCTAACCCCAAAACTAACCCTAACCCTAACCTTAACCCTAACCTTAACACGTACCATTACCCTAAACCTAACCCTAACCCTTACCCTAACCCTAACCCTAACCCTTACCCTTACCATAACCTTAACCCTAACCATAACCCTAACACTTACCCTTAACCTAAACCTAACCCTAACACTAACCCTAACCCCTAACCCTAACCCTAACCCTAACCCTAACGCTAACACTTACTCTTATCCTAACCCTAAAACTAAACCTAACCCTAACCCTAACCCTTACCCTTATCCTAAACCTAACCCTAACCCTAACCCTAACACTTACCCTTAGCCTAACCCTAAACCTAACCCTAAACCTAACCCTAATCCTAACCCTGACCACAACCATAAACCTTACCCTTACCGTAATCCTAACCCTAACACTAACCCTAACCCTAATTCTTACCCTAACCCTAACCCTAACCACAACCCTAACCTTAACCGTAATCCTAACCCTAACCCTTACCCTTACCCAAACCCTAACCCTAAACCTAACCCTAACCCTAACCCTAACCCTAACACTAACCTTAACCCTAATCCTTACCCTAACCCTAACCCTAACCCTAACCCTAACCCTTACCCTTATACTATCCCTAACCCTAACTCTAACCCTAACACTTACCTTACCCTAACCCTAACCCTAACCCTAACCCTAAACCTAACCCTAACCCTAACCCTGACCCTAACCCTAAACTTTACCCTTACCGTAACCCTAACCCTAAACCTATCCCTAACCCTAACCCTAACCCTTAACCTACCCCTAACCCTAACCCTTACCCTTACCCTAACCCTAACTCTAACCCTAACACTTACCTTACCCTAACCCTAACCCTAACCCTAACCCTAAACCTAACCCTAACCCTAACCCTAAACCTCACTCTAACCCTAACCCTAACCCGAACCATTACCCTAACACTAACCCTAACCCTAACACTAAACCTCACTCTAACCCTAACCCTAACCCTAATCCTAACCCTTACACTTACCCTAAACCTAATCCTAACCTTAATGCTAACCCTAACCCTAACCCTAACCCTTACCCTAACCCTAACCGTAACCCTAATGCTTGCCCTAACCCTAACTCTAACCCTAACCCTTACCCTTACCCTAACCCAAAACCTAACCTTAATGTTAACCCTACCCCTACCCCTAACCCTAACCCTAACAATAACCCAAACCAGTAACCCTAACCCTAACCCTAACCCTTACCCTAACCCCAACCCTAACAGTTAACCTTATCCTATGCCTAATCTAACCCTAACCCTAACCCTAAACTTTACACTAACACTTACTCTTACCCTAAACCTAACCCTAACCCTAACCTTCACCCTAACCGTAACCCCATCCCTAACCATTACCCTTACCCTTACCCTAACCCTAACCCTAACCCTAACCCTAACCCTTACCCTTACCCGCACGCTAAACCTTAACCTGAACCTAGCCCTAAACCTTACCCTACCCTAACCCTAACCCTTACGCTTACCCTAACCCAAACCCTAAACCTAACCCAAACCCTAACCCCTAACTCTAACCCTAACCCTAACCTTAACCCCTAACCCTAACCCTAACCCTTACCCTTACCCTAACCCTAAACCTAACCCAAACTCTTAAACCTAACACCAACCCTAAACCTAACCATAACCCTTACCATTACTATAACCCTAACCCTAAACCTAACCCTAACCCTAACCCTAACCCAAACCCTAACCCTAAACTTAGCCTAACCCTAACCTAACCCTAACCCCAAACCTAACCCTTACCCTTACCATAACCGTAACCCTAACCCTAACCCTAACCCTAAACCTAACCCTAACCTTAACTCTAACCCTTACCCTTACCCTAACCCCAACCCTAACCCTAACCCTAAACCTATCCCTAACCCTAACCCTTTCCCTTACACTTACTCTAAACCTAATACTGACCCTAACCCTAACGCTAACCCTAACACTTACCATTACCCTAACCCTAACCCTAACCCTCACCCTTACCCTTACCTTAACCCTAACCCTAACCCTAACCCTAACGCTAACCCTAACCCTTACCATTACCCTAACCCTAACCCTAACCCTGACCCTTACCCTTACCATACCCCCAACCCTAACCCTAACCCTAACCTCAAACCTTAACCCTAACCCTAAACCTAACCCTTACCCAAACTCTAACCCTAACTTTAAACGTAACCCTAACACTAACCATAATCCTAACCCTTACCCTAACCCTAATCCTAACCCTAGCACTTACCCTTACCCTAACGATAACCCTAAACCTAACCCTAACCCTAACCCTAACCCTAACCTTAGCATAACCCTAACTTAACCCTAACCCCAAACCTAACCCTTACACTTACCCTAACCCTAATCATAACTCTAACCCTTAACCTAACCCTTAACCTTACTCTTACACTAACCCTAACGTTAATGCTAACCCTAACCCTAACCTATCCGTAACCCTAACCCTAATCCTTACCATAACCCTAACTCTAACCCTAACCCTAACACTAAACCAAACCCTAACCCTTACCTAACCCTAACCCTAACCCTAATGCTTGCCCTACCCTAACCCTAAACCTAACCCTTACCCTTACCCTAACCCAAAACCAACCCTTAATGTTAACCCTACCCCTAAAACTAACCCTAAACCTTAACGTACCCTAACCCTAACCCTAATACTTACCCTAACCCTAACCCTAACCCTTACCCTAACTCTTACCCTTTCCTTATCCCTAATCCTAACCCTAACCATAACATTAACCGTAACCCTAACCCTAACTCTAAACCTAAACCATACTCTTACCCTAAACCTAACCCTAAATTTAACCCTAACCCTAACCCTAATCCTAACCCCTAACCCTAACTCTAAACCTTACCCTTACCCCACCCCTAACTCTAAACCTAGCCTTAACACTTAACCTTACCGTAACCCTAAACCTAACCCTAAACCTAACCCTAACCCTAACCCTAACCTTAATCCTAACCCTCACTCTAAACCTAACTCTAACTCTTACCCTTACCCTAACCCTAACCCTAATCCTTACCCTAAACCTAACGCTAACCCTAACCCTTACCCTTTCCGAAACCCTAACCCTAACCCTAAACCTAACCCTAACCCTTACCCTTACCATAACCCTAAAACTAAACCAAACCCTAACCCTAACCCTAACTCTAACCGTAACTTTAACCCTATCCCTAACCCTAACTGTAACCATTTCCCTTACCCTAAACCTAACCCTAAACCTAACCCTATCCCTAACCCTAACCCTAACCCTTACCCTAACTCTAACCCCTAATGCTAACCCTAACCCTAACCCTAACCCTAAACCTAAACCTACTCTTACCCTAAACCTAACCCTTACCTTACCATATCCCTAAACCTAACCCTAAACCTAACCCTAACACTAACCCTGACCCTAACCCTAAACTTTACCCTTACCGTAACCCTAACCCTAAACCTAACCCTAAACCTAACAGTTACCATTACCCTAACACTAACCCTAACCCTTATGCTTGCCCTACCCTAACACTAACCCTAACCCTTACCCTTATCCTAACCCAAAACCTAACCCTCACTCTAACCCTTATCCTAACCCTAACCATTACCCTAACACTAATCCTAACCCTAACCCTCACTCTAACCCTAACCCTAACCCTAACCATTACCCTAACACCAAACCTAACCCTAACCCTTACCCGTACTCTAACCCAAACCTTAACTTAACCCCAACCCTAAAACTAACCCTAACCCTTACCCTTCCCCTAACTCTAACCCTAAACCTAACCCTAACCCTAACCCTAACCCTAATCCTAACCTTTACCCTAACCCTAACCCTAACCCTAACCTTAACCCTAACCCTTACCCTTACCCTAACCCTAACCCTAACCCTAACCCTAAACCTAAACCTATCCCTAATCCTAACCCTTTCCCTTACACTTACTCTAAACCTGAAACTAACCCTAACCCTAACGCTAACCCTAACCCTTACCCTTACACTAACCCTAACCCTAACCCTCACCCTAACCCTAAACCTAACCCTAACCTTAACCCTAACCGTTACCCTTACCCTAACCCCAACCCTAACCCTAACCCTAAACCTATCCCTAACCCTAACTCTTTCCCTTACACTTACTCTTAACCTAAAACTAACCCTAACCCTAACGCTAACCCTAACCCTTAACATTACCCTAACCCTAACCCTAACCCTCCCCCTTTCCCTTACCTTACCCCTAACCCTAACCCTAACCCTAACCTCAAACGTTAACCCTCACCCTAAACCTTACCCTTACCCTAACCAGAAACCAAACCCTATCCCTAACCCTAACCCTAACCGTAACTTTAACCGTATCCCTAACCCTAACCGTAACCCTTAACCTTACTCTAAACCTAACCCTAAACCTAACCCTATCCCTCACCCTAACCCTAACTCTTACCCTAACCCTCACCCCTAATGCTAACCCTAACCCTAACCCTAACCCTAACCCTAAACCTAAACCTACTCTTACCCTAACCCAAACACTTAACCTTACCATATCCCTAAACCTAACCCTAACCCTAAACTTAAACCTAAATCTAACCCTCACCCTAACCCTTACCCTTATCCTAACCCTAACCCTAAACCTAACCCTAACCCAATCCCTAACCCTAATCCTTACCCTTACCCTAACCCTAACCCTAAACCTAACCTTAACCCTAAACCTAACCTTAACCCTAACACCTAACCCTAACCCTAACCCTAACCCTAACCCTTACCCTTACCCTAAACCTAACCTTAAACTTAATGCTAAACCAAACCCTAACCCTAACCTTAATAATAACCCTAACCTTAACCCTAACCCTAATACTTACCCTTTACCTAAGCCTAACTCAATCCTAACCCTTACCTTACCCTAACTCTAAACCTAACCCTAACCATAACTCTAACTCTAACCCAAATATTAACCCTTACCCTTACCCTAACCCTAACCCTAAACCTAACCCTAACCCTTACCCTTACCCTAACCCTAACTCTAAACCTAACCCCAAACCTAACCATAACCCTAACACCTGACCCTAACCCTTACCCTGACCCTAACCCTTACCCTTACCCTAAACCTAACCCTAAACTTAATGCTAACCCTAACCCTAACCCTAACCCTTACCCTAACCCTAACCCTAAACCTAACCCTTACCCTAAACCTAACCCTAACCTTTACCCTAACCCTAACCCTAACCCTAACACTTACCCTAACCCTAACCCTAAACCAAACCATAAACCTAACCCTAACCCTAACCCTAACCCCTAAACCCAACACTAACCCTAACCCTTACCCTTATCATAATCTCAAAACTAATCCTAACCCTAACCCTAACGCTTACCCTTACCCTAACCCTAACCCTAACCCTAAACCTAAACCTAACCCTAACCCTAACACTTATCCTTA
This sequence comes from Megascapheus bottae, assembly GCA_024803745.1. Lineage (NCBI taxonomy): Eukaryota > Metazoa > Chordata > Mammalia > Rodentia > Geomyidae > Megascapheus > Megascapheus bottae. The sequence goes on along the minus strand of JANJXV010000047.1, from coordinate 3,284,340 downwards.
CCGTAACCCTAAACCTAACCCTAGCCCTAACCTTCACCCTAAACCTAACTCTAACCCTAACTCTTACCCTTACCCTTAACTTAACCCTAACCCTAACCCTTATCATTACCCTTACCCTAACGGTAACCCTAACCCTAACCCTAACTCAAACCCTAACACATACCCTTACCCTAACCCTAAACCTAACCCTAAACCTAACTCTAACCCTAACCCTAAACCTTACCCTAACCCTAACCCTAACCCTAACCCTTACCCTTACTCTAACCCTAACCCTAACATTAACCCCAACCCTAAACCTAACCCAACCCTAACCCTAACCCTTACCCTTACCCTAACTCTAACCCTAAACCTAACCCTAACCCCAAACCTAACCCTAACCCTTACCCTAACCTGAACCCTAACCCTAACCCTAACCCTAACACTTACCTTTACTCTAACCCTAAACCTAACCTTAACCCTAACCCTAACCCTAACCCCTGCCCTTACCTTAACACTGACCCTAACCCTAACCCTAACCCCTAACCCGAACCCAAACACTTACACTTATCCTAACTCTAACCCAAACCCTAAATCCTAAATCTAACCCCAACCAAAACCTAACCCTAACCCTAACCCTAACTTTAACACTTTCCCTTCCCCTAACCCTAACAATAAACCTAACCCTAACTCTAATCCTAACCCTTATCCTTATCCTAACCGTAACCCTAACCGTAACCCTAACACTAACACAGAACTCTAACCCTAACCCTAACCCTTACCCTTATCCTAACCCTAACCCTAAACCTAACCCTAACATTTACCCTTACCCTAACCCTAACCCTAAACCTTATCCTAACCCTAACCCTAACCCTAACCCTAACCCTAACCCTACCCAAACCCTAACCCTAACACTTACACTTACCCTAACCCAAAATCTAACCCTCACTCTAACCCTAAACCTAAACCTAACCATTATCCTAACACTAACCCTAACCCTAACCTTAACCCCTAACACTAACCCTAACCCTAAACCTCACTCTAACCCTAACCCTAACCCTAACCCTAACCTAACCCTAACCCCAAACCTAACCCTTACCTTTACCCTAACCCTAACCATAACCCTAACCCTAAACCTAACCCTAAACCTTACTCTTACCCTAACCCTAACGTTAATGCTAACCCTAACCCTAACCTTATCCGTAACACTAACCCTACCCTAACCCTAACCCTAATCCTTACCCTAACCCTAACCCTAACCCGAACCCTTACCCTTTCCCTAAACCTAACCCTAACCCTAACCATAAATCTTACCCTTACCCATACCCTAATCCTAACCCTAACCTTAACCCTAACACTAACCCAAACCCTAAACCTTACCCTTCCCCCAACCCTAACCCTAAATGTAACCCTAACCCTAAACCTAACCCCTAACACTAACCCTAACCCTAACCCTAACCCTTACACTTACCCTATGCCTAACCCTAACCTTTATGCTAACCCTAACCCTAACCCTTACCCTAACCCTAACCCTAATGCTTGCCCTACCCTAACCCTAACCCAAACCCTTGCCCTTACCCTAACCCAAAACCTACCCTTAATGTTAACCCTACCCTAAACCTAACCCTAAACCTTACCCTAACCCTAACCCTAACCGTAATACTTACCCTAACCCTAACCCTAACCCTTAACCTAACTCTTACCTTTCCTTAACCCTAATCCTAACCCTAACCATAACAATAACCCTAACCCTAACCCTAACTCTAACCCTAAACCATACTCTTACCCTAACCCTAACCCTAAATTTAACCCTAACCCTAACCCTAATCCTAACACCTAACCCTAAACCTAACCTTAACCCTAAACCTTATCCTTACCCCAACCCTAACCCTAACCCTAACCCTAACACTTAACCTTACCGTAACCCTAAACCTAACCCTAAACCTAACCCTAACCCCAACCCTAACCCTAACCTTAACCCTAACCCTCACTCTAAACCTAACCCTAACTCTTACCCGTACCCTAAGCTTAACCCTAATCCTTACCCTAACCCTAACCCTAACCCTAACCCTAACCCTTACCCTTTCCCAAACCCTAACCCTAACCCTAACCCTAACCCTTACCCTTACCATAACCCTAACCCTAAACCTAACCCTAACCCTAACACTAACCCTAACCGTAACCCTTACCCTTACCCTAAACCTAACCCTAAACCTAACCCTAACCCTAACCCAAACCTATCCCTAACCCTAAAGCTAACCCTTACCCTTACCCTAACCCTAAACCTAACCCTAACCCTATCCCTGTACCTATCCCTAACCCTAACCCTAACCCTTACCCTTACCCTAACCCTAACCCTTACCCTAACCCTAACCCTAACCCTAACCCTAACACTTACCCTTATCCTAACCCTTACCCTTAACCTAACCCTAGCCCTAAACCTAACCCTAACCACTAACCCTAACCCTAAACCTAAACCTTACCCTAACCCTCATCCTAACCCTTACCCTTACCCTAACCCTAACCCTAACCTTAACACTAACACTTACCCTTACCCTAACCCTAACCCTAGCCCTAACCTTCAACCTAACCCTGACCCTAACCCTAACCATTACCCTTACCCTAAACCTTACCCTAACCCTAACTCTTACCCTAACCCTCACGCTAAACCTTACCCTGAAACTAACCCTAAACCTAACCCTATCCTAACCCTCACCCTAACGCTAACCCTTACCCTTACCTTATCCTTAACCCTAACCCTTACACTTACCATTACCCTAACACTAACCGTAACCCTAACCCTAACATTAACTTAATCCCAACCCTAAAACTAACCCTAATCCTTACCCTTACCCTAACTCTAACCCTAAACCTAACCCTAACCCTAAACCTAACCCTAAACCTAACACTTACCCTAACTCTAACCCTTACCCTAACCTAACCCTAACCCTAACCCTAACCCTAACCTTAACCCTAACCCTTACCCTTACCATAAGCCTAACCCTAAACCTATCCCTAACCCTAACCCTTTCCCTTACACATACCCTAAACCTAAAACTAACCCTAACTCTAACGCTAACCCTAACCCTTACACTTACCCTAACCCTAACCCTAACCCTCACCCTTACCCTTATCTCAACCCTAACCCTAACCCTAACCCTAACCTCAAACCATAACCCTAACCCGAAACCTTACCCTAATCCTAACCATAAACCTAACCCTAACCCTAATCCTAACCCCTAAACCTAACCCTAACCCTTACCCTTAACCAAACTCTAACCCTAACGTTAACCCTAACCCTAACACTAACCATAATCCTAACCTTACCCTAACCCTAACCCTAACCCTAAACTTACCCTTACCCTAACTCTAACCCTAAACCTAACCCTAACCCTGACCCTAACCCTAACCTTAGCCTAACCCTAACCAAAACCCTAACCCTAAACCTAACCCTAAACCTTTCTCTTACCCTAACCCTAACGTTAATGGTAACCCTAACCATAACCTTATCCGTAACCCTAACCCTACCCTAACCCTAACCCTAATCCTTACCCTAACCCTAACCCTAACCCTAAACCTTATCCTTTCCCTAATCCTAACCCTAACCATAAACCTTACCCTTACCCTTACCCTAATCCTAACGCTAACCTTATCCCTAACACTAACCCAAACCCTAACCCTTATCCTTATCCTAACTCTAACCCTAAACGTAAACCTAACCCTAAACCTAACCCTTTACCCTAACCCTAACCCTAACCCTAACCCTTACACTAACCCTATGCCTAACCCTAACCTTAATGCTAACCCTAACCCTAACCCTAACCCTTACCCTAAACTTAACCCTAACCCTAATGCTTGCCCTACCCTAACCCTAACCCTAACCCTTACCTTTACCCTAACGCAAAACCAACCCTTAATATTAACCCTACCCCTAAACCATACCCTACACCTTACCCTAACCCTAACCCTAACCCTAAAAGTTAGGGTAAGGGTTAGGGTTAGGGTTAGGGTTAGGGTAAGGGTAAGCGTTAGGGTTAGGGTCAGGGATAGGGTTAGGGTAAGGTTTAGGGTTAGGGTTAGGGTTAGGGTTAGGGTTAGGGTAAGGGTAAGGGTTAGAGTTAGGGTTAGGGTTAGGGTAAGGGTTAGGGTTAGGGTTAGATTAGGGTTAGGGTTAGGGTTAGTGTTAGGGGTTAGGGTTAGGGTTGGGTTAGGGTAAGGGTTAGGGTTAGGGTTAGGGTAAGGGTAAGGGTTAGGGTTAGGTTTAGGGATAGGGTTACGGTTAGGGATAGGGTTAGGGTAAGGGTTACGATTAGAGTAAAGGTTAGGTGTAGGGTTAAGTTTAGATTTAGGGTTAGGCTTAGGGTAACGGTTAGGGTTAGGGTAAGGGTTAAGGTTAGGGTTAGGATTAGGGTAGGGGTAAGGGTTAGATTTAGGGTTAGGGTTAGGGTTAGGGTAAGGTTTAGGGTAAGGGTTAGGGTTAGGGTTGGGTTAGGGTAAGGTTAGGGTCAGAGTAAGGGTTAGGGTTAGGTTTAGGGTTAGGTTTATGGTAAGGGTAAGGGTTAGGGTTAGGTTTAGGTTTGGGGTTAAGGTTACTTTTAGGGTTAGAGTAAAGTTAGGGTTATCGTTTGGGTTAGGGTAAGGAATAGGGTTAGGGTTAGGGTTAGGGTAAGGGTAAGGGTTAGATTAGGGTTAGGGTTAGGGTTAGTGTTAGGGGTTATGGTTAGGGTTGGGTTAGGGTAAGGGTTAGGGTTAGGGGTTGGGGTTAGGGTAGGTAATGCAAAAGGATAGGGTTAGGGTAAGGGTTAGGGTTAGGGTTAGGGTAAGGGTAAGGGTTAGAGTTAGGGTTAGGGTTAGGGTAAGGGTTAGGGTTAGGGTTAGGGTTAGGGTAAGGGTTACGGTTAGGGTTAGGATTTGTGTGAGCGTTAGGGTTAGGGTTAGGTTTAGGGGTTAGGTTTAGGGTTAGGGTAAGGGTTATGGTTAGGTTTAGGCTAACGGTTAGCATTAGGTTTAGGGTTAGATTAAGGGTAAGGGTTAGAGTTATGGTTAAGGTTAGGGTTTTGGGTTAGGGTTAGGGTTATGGTCAGGTTTAGGTTTAGGGTTAGGGTCAGGGTTAGGGTAAGAATAAGTGTTAGGGTCAGTGTTAGGGTTATGGTAAGGGAAAGGGTTAGGGTTAGGTTTAGGGTTAGGGTTAGGTTTAGGGTTCGGTTTAGGGTTAGGGTTAGGGTTAGGGTAATGGTAAATGTTAGGGTTAGGGTTAGGGTTAGTGTTAGGATAAGCATAAGGGTTCCGATTGGGGTTAGGGTTAGGGTTAGGGTAAGGGTAAGCGTTAGGGTTGGGTTTAGGGTTAGAGTTAGGGTTAGGTTTAGGGTTAAGTTAGGTTAAGGGTAAGGTTTAGGGTTAGGGTTATGGTTATGGTTAGGTTTAGGGTACAGATTAGGGTTAGGGTTAGGGTTAGGGTAAGGGTAAGTGTTAGGGTTAGGGTTAGGGTTAGGTTTAGGGTTAGGTTTAGGGTAAGGGTAAGGGTTAGGGTTAGGGTTAAGGTTGGGTTAAGGTTAGGGTTAGGGTTAGGGTAAAGGTAAGGGTTAGGGTTGGGTTTAGGGTTAGGGTTTGGGTTTAGGGTTAGGGTTAGAGCTAGGGTTAGGGTAATGATAAGGTTTAGCGTTAGGGTTAGTGTTAGGGGTTAGGATTAGGGTTAGGGTTAGTGTTAGGTTTAAGGTAATGGTTAGAGTTAGGGTTAGGGTTTGCGTTAGGTTTAGCTTTAGGTTAAGGGTAAGGTTTACAGTTAGGGTTAGGGTTAGGTTTAGGGTTAGGGAAAGGGTAAGGGTTATGGTTAGGGTTATGGTAAGGATTAGGTTTAGGGTTAGGGTAAGGGTTAGGGTTAGGGTTAGGGTTAGCATTGAGGTTAGGGTTAGGGTTAGGGTAAGGGATAGGGTTAGGTTTAGGTTTAGGGTAAGGTTTAGATTTAGGGTTATGGTCAGGATAAGTGTAAGGGTTAGGGTTAGTGTTAGGGTTATGTTTAGGGTTAGGGTTAGGGTAAGGGTAAGGTTTAGTGTTAGGGTTAGGGTTAGTGTAAGATTTAGTGTTAGTGTTAGGGTTAGGGTTAGGGTTAAGTTAGGGTTAGGGTTAGGGTAAGGGTAAGGGTTAGGGTTAGGGTTAGGGTTAGGGTTAGGGTTAGGTTAGGTTTAGGGTTCCGGTTAGGGTAAGGGTAAAGTTTAGGTTTAGGTTTAGGGTGAGGGTTAGAGTTAGGGTTAGGGTAAGAGTTAGTGTTGGGGTTAGTGTTAGGGTTAGGGTTAAGGTAGGGTTATGGTTAGGGTAAGGGTAAACGTTAGGGTTAGGCTTATGGTTATGGTTAGGGGTTAGGGTTAGGGTTAGTGTTAGGTTTAGTTTTAGGGTAAGGGTAAGGTTTAGGATTAGGGTTAGGTTTAGGGGTTAGGGTTAGGGTTAGGGTTAAGGTAAGGGTAAGTGTTAGGGTTAGGGTTAGTGTTAGGGTGAGCGTTAGGGTTAGTTTTAGGGTGAGAGTAAGGTTTTGGGTTAGGGTTAGTATTAGGTTATGAGTGGGCGAAGGGTAAGGATTAGGGTTTGGTTAGGTTCAGGTTTAGGGTTAGGGTTAGGGTTAGGGTTAGGGTAAAGGTAAGGGTTAGGGTTAAGGTTAGCGTTAGGGTTACGGTTTGGGATAGGGTTAGGGTAAGGGTTATGCTTAGAGTAAGGGTTTGGTGTAGGGTTACGTTTAGGTTTAGGGTTCCGGTTAGGGTAAGGGTTAGGGTTAGTGTTAGGGTAAGGGTTAAGGTTACGGTTAGGATTAGGGTAGGGGTAAGGGTTAGATTTAGGCTTAGGGTTAGGGTTAGGGTAACGGTAAGGGTTATGGTTAGGTTTAATGTTAGGGTTAGGTTTAGGGTTAGGGTTAGGGTTAGGGTAAGGGTTAGGGTTAGGGTAAGGGTTAGGGTTAGGGTTAGGGTTAGGTTTGGGGTTAGGGTTAGGGTAACGGTTACGGTTAGGGTTAGGGTAAGGGTTAGGGTTAGGGTTAGGGTAGGGGTAAGGATTAGAGTTAGGGTTAGGGGTAGGTTTAGGGGTTAGGGTTAGGGATAGGCTTAGGTTAGGGTAAGGGTTAGGGTTTGTGTTAGGTTAGAGTTAGGGTTAATTTTGGGGTTATGATAAGGGTAAGGGTTAGGGTTAGGGTTGGGGTTAGGGGTTAGGGTTAGGGTTAGGTTTAGGGTTTGGGTTAGGGTTAGGTTTAGGGTAAGTGTTAGGGTTAGGGTTAGGGTTAGGGTAAAGGTTAGGGTTAGGGTTAGGGTTAGGGTTAGGTTTAGGGTAAGGTAAGGTTTAGGATTGGGTTAGGGTTAGGGTTAGGGTTAGGGTTAGCATTAAGGTTAGGATTAGTGTTAGGGTAAGGGTTAGGGTCAGGGTTAGGGTTAGGGTCAGGGGTTAGGGTTAGGGTTAGGGTTGGGCTTAGGTTTAGAGTTAGGGTTAGGGTAAGGTTAAGGGTTAGGGTTAGGTTTAGGGTTAGGTTTTGTGTTAGGGTTATGGTAAGGGTAAGGGTTAATGTTAGGGTTAGAGTTAGAGTTATGGTTAGTTTTAGGTTTAGGGTTAGGTTTAGGGTTAGGGTAAGGTAAGGGTTAGGATTGGGTTAGGCTTAGGGAAAGGGTAAGGGTTAGGGTTAGTGTTAGGTTTACCTTTAAGGTTAGGGTTAGGGTTAGGGTTAGGGTAAGGGTTAGGGTTAGGGTTTATGCTTAGCATTAAGTTTAGGGTTAGGTTTAGGGTAAGGGTAAGGGTTAGGGTTAGGATTAGGGTTAGGGTTAGGGGTTAGGGTTAAGGTTAGTGTTAGGGTTAGGATTAGGGTTAGGGTTAGGATTAGGGTAAGTGTAAGGTTTAGGGTTGGGGTTAGGGTTAGGTTTAGGGTTAGGGTTAGGGTTAGTTTTAGGATAAGTGTAAGGGTTAGGGTTTGGGTTAGGGTTAGGGTTAGGGTTAGGTTTAGGTTTATGGTAAGGGCAGGGGTTAGGGTTAGGTTTAGGTTTAGGGTTAGGGTTAGGATAAAGGTAAGGGTTAGGGTAAGGGTTAGGGTTAGGGTACGGTTAGGGTAGGGGTAAGGATTAGAGTTAGGGTTAGGGGTAGGTTTAGGGGTTAGGGTTAAGGATAGGATTAGGTTAGGGTAAGGGTTAGGGTTTGTGTTAGGTTAGGGTTAGGGTTAGTTTTGAGTTTATGATAAGGGTAAGGGTTAGGGTTGGGGTTAGGCGTTAGGGTTAGGGTTAGGGTTAGGTTTAATGTTTGTTTTAGGGTTAGGTTTAGGGTAAGTGTTAGGTTTAGGGTTAGGGTGAGGGTAAAGGTTAGGGTTAGGGTTAGGGTAAGGTAAGGGTTAGGGTTAGGGTTTAGGGTAAGGGTAAGGGATACGGTTATTGTTAGGGATAGGGTTAAAGTTAGATTAGGGTTAGGGTTAGGGTTAGGTTTAGGGTTAGGGTTAGGGTAAGGGTAAGAGTTAGTGTAAGGGTTAGGGTTAGGGTTTGGAAAAGGGTAAGGGTTAGGGTTAGGGTTAGTGTAAGTTTAGGGTTAGGGTTAGGTTATGGGTAAGAGTTAGGGTTAGAGTTAGAGGGAGGGTTAAGTTTAAGGTTAGGGTTAGGGTTAGGGTTAGGGTTAGGTTTAGGGTTAGGTTTAGGGTTACGGTAAGGTTAAGTGTTAGGGTTAGGGTTAAGGTTAGGGTTGGGATAAAGGTAAGGTTTAGGGTTAGGTTTAGGTTTAGGGTTATGGGTAAGGATTAGGGTTAGGGTTAGGGTTAGGGTTAGGGTTAGGGTAAGTGTATGGTTTAGGGTTAGAGTTAGGGTTAGGGTTAGGTTTAATGTTATGGTTAGTGTTAGGGTTAGGCTAAGGGAAAGGCTTAGGGTTAGGTTTAGGGTTAGTGTTAGGTTTAGGGTTCGGATTAGGGTTAAGGTTAGGGTTAGGGTAATGGTAAGTGTTAGGGTTAGGGTTAGGGTTAGTGTTAGGATAAGGGTAAGGGTTCGGATTAGGGTTAGGGTTAGGGTTAGGGTAAGGGTAAGCGTTAGGGTTAGGTTAAGTGTAAGGTTTAGGGTTAGGGTTAGTGTTAGTGGTTAGGATTAGGGTTAGGGCTAGGGCTAGGGTTAAGATAATGATTATGGTTAGAGTCAGGGTTTGGGTTAGGTTTAGCTTTAGGTTAAGGGTAAGGTTTAGAGTTAGGGTTAGGGTTTGGTTTAGGGTTAGGGAAAGGGTAATGTTTAGGGTTAGGGTTAGGGTAAGTAGTAGGGTTAGGGTTAGGGTTAAGGTAAGGGTTAGGGATAGGGTTAGAGTTAGCAGTAAGGTTAGGGTTAGTGTTAGGGTAAGGGTGAGGGTTGGGGTTAGGGTAGGGTTAGGGTTAGGG